>JAHWFO010030762.1:798381-810569 GCA_023313115.1 Rhysida immarginata | reverse complement strand
TTTAACTAGCAGGGTAAGTATTAACAGTTACTGTAACGCCTCCTTGAGCAATAGTTAATTAATTACTGCCTTGACGATTACAATATGGCGGCTAGGATTGACGAATAAGTTTTCAGTTCGTACGGAACATTTAAAGCGTGCGGCGTAGCACTACCGCTGCAAAAACAATAAACAATGCAGTACTCACGTAATTCTTCTATACTTCATTAATTGATAATTCGCAGGTAGCCGACCCCATCTTCGACGAATGCGTTTAGTCCTCGCGGGAAGGCTCCCGTCCAACGCTCATGTCGTAACACCAGCATTCGTGAGTCTCTCGATATGGCGCACTGCTCCTTCCAGAATTTCAGCTCGAGTCTCGTCAGACAATTTAGAGGAAGTCCCACTGCAGGCTCATGCGGAATCTCCTTTCGTTCATTTAGTACCTTCTCTGTTAGGCTACGTCGACATGGGCGGGCGTACTCCTTTCTTGGCCTCCTTTCGTCTTGAACGAATGCATTTTCGTTCCTTGCTGCCTTGGCCGTCTCGGCATTCAACGTTTTCGAAGTCTCATTACTTCGGCTGAAATTATATGCAGCTCCTCTTCGTAAGCCCACTTCATTCCAATCTTTACACGGGTCTCCTCCCGTTCGCCAATTCCTCGTCTTTTTCTTCCCCTGCTCACGTGTCCCGTCACCTTCCGCTCTCGTCCTTTCCAACGGCGCTCTTTCCTTTTTCTTCTTTGAATATCCCGCCTTCTCCTTCTCCGGTGGCGCCCTCTGTTGATAAGAAGGCTTATTTTTGTTACAGCGAGGTTTGTTTCGCTGTAACACACTATAGGCCAGGTTCGTTCACTGGCTTCTAATAAAGCATGGCCAACTTCAATCCTTTTTTGGACGAAGAAAAACGAGCTTGTATTCAAAAACTCACTCTGAGTAAAGGAAACAGTTTGCTTGATTCGTATAATTGCGGAAAATTGCTGTAGAACAATCCTGTGTAGTGGCGGGGGGTAGTAGGGCTCGATATCGCCAAGTATGTTTTCGCACGAAAATGTGAAAGCATTCATAACGATCAATGCACGGCTGATCTGATTCACTGTTTTTATTTCGGTATCATCGGTTTCGGTGGCTCAGTGTTTGCGTGATCGCCTTTGATTTCCCGAGGACGCGGGTTCGATCTCGGCGGAGAAAGAAGAAGATTTTTTTCAGGGGAAAGTTCCTGAGATCACGCACACCCTTTAGAAGCTGCACGCTGTTCGCCCCGTATAGTAGTGCCGGGTGCACTTTAAAGACCCCGTGCTAGGCAAAGATTGCGGCCCCTATTCACCTTTTTAGAGAACATATTGTCCACCAGGAGGGACACTGTGGTCGTCCGCCATTACGCCCGTTCATTTTGATTCCTAGGCGTTGTATCGTCCCGTAGCGAAGCTACAGAAATAACGAGCTATTGCATGAACGTTAGGATTTGCTACATTTTCGTTCTAACACACTTTCTTCTTTTGAATCGGTGTAGTTCACGTTTCCTACTTTTTTTTTTGCACGACCGTAATGGCGGCGCCCATGAGATGACGTAATGAAAAGGTGAATAACGCCGTCCTGATATGATCATAGTTGTTGAAAGGGACGTTA
Source organism: Rhysida immarginata (assembly GCA_023313115.1). Taxonomy (NCBI): domain Eukaryota; kingdom Metazoa; phylum Arthropoda; class Chilopoda; order Scolopendromorpha; family Scolopendridae; genus Rhysida; species Rhysida immarginata. Next base: position 808,962 of record JAHWFO010030762.1, on the reverse strand, counting down.
GTACCAACCAAACCCAACAAAAACAACTATTTCGGTATCCGAACACTGATGGTAAAAAAGCGGGATGACGTGGCTGTTTTGATATTCGGCCTCAGTAAGAATATTTAATTGATCTACACTGAGTGGCCAAATTATTATGACCACCCCCTTAATACAGTGTTGGGCCACCTTTCGCTTATTACTGCTTGCATTCTTCGGGGCATGGATTCTATGAGATGTTGGTAGGCTGTAGAAGGCATTTGAGACCAAAACTGAAGAACTGCGCCTTCCAATTCCTGCAGATTTGATGGTGCTGGATCCCGCTGCCTGATGGCCCATTCGATCTCATCCCACAAATTCTCATTGGGATTGAGATCTGGCGATTGTGCAGGCCAACGAAGCAAGGTAAACTCTCCGGCATGTTCTTCGAACCATCTGAGGACGATGCCAGCCTTATGACAAGGAGCATTGTCCTGCTGGATATATCCATCCCCGTCAGAGTACACCATTAACATAACGGGATGTACTTGATCTGCGACAATACTTAAATAATCTTGGGCACGCACACGTCCGTGCAGAGGAATCAAAGGACCCAAACAATGCCAAGAAAACATCCCCAAAGCATAATACTGCCGCCACTAGCTTGAAGTGTTGTGGCGATGCAGGTGGGGTCCATGTTTTCGTGTTGTTTTCTCCATATTCTAACCTGCCATCTGCATGATGCATTTGAAATCGTGACTCATTGGACCACATGACCCTTTTCCAGTCATCTACTGTCCAATCCTTGTGCTCCTTGGCGAACTGGAGACGTCTGCTCTTGTTCAAGGTTTACAGTAGAGGCTTTCGAACTGGTCGTCGGCTTCCATAGCCTAAACGGTGTACTGAGCTGCGAACAGTTCGTTCAGAGGCGGTCACAGTTTGTCCTTGATTAAGATTTGCCGCTATTTGACGCACTGTTGCTCTTCTGTCGTCCTGGACAACTCTGGCCAATCTCCTTTCAGCTCGAGCACTGAGGAGCCTGTGACAACCACACGCTTGACGTTGAGAGCCGGTTTTTTGCTTGGTAGTCCACTCTCTGTAAACATTAATAACTGCTGCTCTTGAACACTTCACCAGTTCAGCTGTTTTGCTGATACTGGTTCCGACACTGCGCGCGCCGACGAACATCCCGCGTTCAAACTCAGTTAAATCACGTTTTTTGCCCATATCGTCGCAAAAAACACAGTGCAACTGATGGTTCACCTCACTTGCATTCCCTTTATATAGCTATCTAACCCTCTAGCGGCAGCGCTGTGATGCAATAGCTCATTTGCCTAAAACTGTCAGGTGGTCATAATAATTTAGCCACTCAGTGTAGAAGGAGTTTAAATGATAAATTTAAATCTGGGTATTTTCCTTTTAATGGGAAAAATCGTAATGTAATAAAAAACAAAATAAATATAAAGTCACCAATCTTGAAAATCGATGAGAAGAAACTTGTGAATAGGAAGAATCTTGTTGAAAAACAATGTGGTCTATTGAGGATGCAGATGAAGTCTTTTGAAGATTATGCCAGATGATGTTGATAACAGAAAAACAATAAACTTGAAGAAATTGTTGGTAACAAAGTACAATTGAAAATTTTGAAGAAGGTGATCACAAATGTTTGGGACAAAATGAAGAATAAAGTTTATACAAAAAAAGACAGGAATTTAACGCTTTCGAGAATATTTCTCATCATCAGAATAAAACATTTTTGAATGGAAAACAGTTGAAATAAGAATTAAACAAATGATAACAATTGATTTAAAAACAATGATAAAGCTATGTTGGTTGTAATTGTTGGTTATGATTATTGGCTATTGTATACTAGGGCAATTGTTGTTGTTTTAAAAGTAGTGCCCATTTATTGTTTATCTCTAGTGATGGCTTGGCTAAATTTTTGTTATTCGTAATGATATTTATTGTTTCTTTAATTAATCTTTTTTATAATTTTCTTCTTTTTCAATGATTTTTGTGTTATTCCAATTTGGTGTGTGGTTTTTATTGATACAATGATTTACTAAATGGTTGTCTTTGTGGTGAAGTGCTCTTTCATGTTCTTTTAATCTTTTTTGTAATTGTTTAGTTTGATCTGTGTAGATATGTTCACAATTTTTACATGGTATTTGATAAATTATATTTGTAGTGCTCCATTTTTCTTTATTATTTTGACATATTTCTTTAAAATCGATATTTGTGTTATTATTTTGATCGTTTGTTATTTTTAGGTTGGTGGTGGTTATAAATGTTTTTGTTATGTTATTTGTTATTTTTGGTATGATTTTTATGCTTGGTATTTGTTCTAATATTTTTTTCTGTTTGTGGAAAATTTTATTATTGTATTGTATTGAATTTCTTTTTTGTTGTTCTTGTTGATTTGGTATAGTTTTTGTTGTATTGTTTGTAAATGTATCTATTAAAATTTTGTCTATTAATGCTATTGGATATTTATTTTTTATTATGTTCAATTTAAGCTTTTTTAAATTTTTAGGAATGTATTTCGGGGATGTAAGATTTTTTATTCTTTGTATGTATTGTTTAATAGCGTTAATTTTTTGGTGTGTAGGTTGTTGTGATGAGTAATGTGGTATGTTGTTATTGTGTTGATTTTTCATATATTTCAAAATCTAGATTCTTTTCATTTTTTATAATATTTAAATTTTAAAATGTGATATGGTTGTTGGTCATATTATTGTGTGTAAATTTTAAAGGATATCTTTCTCTAATCTCTAATTTCATTCCCCCAAATTCTTCCTCTTCGCTCAGTATTAGCAGCCCGACTTTACCTAGGTTATATGCACTCATTAAGATACACAAACCTGAAAACAAAATGCGTCCGATTGTGTCAAATATTGACTCTCCCACTTATCGACTTTCAAAATTTTTAGCAGAGTATTTAAAAACCTTAAAATTGTCGAATTTCGACAGTTCGGTTAGTAATAGTATCGAGTTAGTGAACAAATTGTACAACAAGGTTATTAAGAATGGGGAAATTTTGGTATCCTTCGATATTGTTTCCTTGTTCCCTAGCATCCCTATACCTGAAACTATTAACTTTTTAACTAATATTTTGAAAAAGAACAAAGTTCCTAAAAACATACGAATGTTTAAGTCTAACGAGGTTATGTACCGATAATAATATTTTTAAATACAACGGAAAGGTTTACAAAATGGTGGGCGGTACACCGATGGGCTCCTGCTTTAGCCCTATTTTGGCTGAAATATTTTTAAAAAGTTTCGAGGATATCCTGAAGGCTTCCGAATTTTACTTTCCCGGTTGTTGGTTCAGATATGTGGACGATGTCTTCACAATTTTTGACACCAATGGTTGCGATGTCAATACTAGAGAGTTTAAGTTACACGTTAACGTGAAACGCGAAGTCCGTGTGCAACGTCATCGACGAGGAATTTCACGTTCACGTTCATTGTCCGTAGAAGTTGTTAAGTTTCACCATAGTACTTCTACTACTATGGTTTCACGTAACGTGCCTCGGACGTTTTGATCACGTGATCAGTGTTTTCTGTTTTATAAACCATAGCCTACAACAATGATCATTCTATTGCTGTAGGCTCTGCATTAACAATGATACTTCAGTAAAATTAGTTCTGTAGGGCCTTAAAAATACTGTGTATTTAAATGTAAATACAGTACATTAAAAAAAATAAATGCATAAAGCAAGCCATGTTTCTTTAATTTAACTATTCCTATTATTTTGTAATATGGATGAGTGATACGTAATTCGTATAAACTTTTTAATTTTATTGAAATATTTTAATAATAAATGTTCTATTTCAATAAAAAATATTATCATAAATAAAATCATAAATAAAATTTTAAATATTGTTAAACATTTTACTTTTCGTCTTAAAAATATTTGTTGAGAATACTTCTTAGGGCTTTTATCTTATGAATTTTATAGTATTCCATCTTCATGGGAAATAGATGTATTATTATTATTATTATTATTATTATTATTATTATTATTATTATTATTGTTGTTGTTGTTAAAATTATTGTCATAAATAAAAATAATTTTTTAATGTATAATATTATCATAAATAACTTTTTAGATTATTGAAATGCTAGAGTTTAAGTGACACGCTAACATGAAACGCCCGTGATGTTTTTGTAAGCGAGGCCTACGAGATAACATGAATAACGCTGCAATAACATCACTTCCGCGTAAAACTTTACGTTGACTCGTAGAGTTCACGGAGCTACGTGCTCGACGCGAATGACGTTTCCATTTCGTCATCCACGTTGCCTCTCACGGAAAAACGTGGCGAGTTCGACGTGAAACTCTGCTTACCCACGTTAGCGTTTACGCGAGTTTGATTTTTTATTTCAACCCCTGAAAATGGCCAAATTGAACATCAAAAAGTCAAAAAATATATCTATATAAATAAATATATATAAATATTATTGACATATATTAATATATAATTATAATAAAAACTTTAGAAATTTTATAGAAATGCCAAATCTACCTATTCCCCAATTAGTATGAGTATCGATGAAGACACCCAGACATTTACTGAAAGTGGCATCGCTGAAAACTTCACTGAACATTGTTCTCAGTTATTTGATATTTCAGGACTTGAAATTAAAGAAGAAGAATGGTCTTCAATTACTAACTTAGTACTTAATTACCCTCTGGAAAGACAGGAATTACGGTTGGCCTTTAACGACCGAAAAAATCAACAGGCCCGGATTTATTTTGAAGAGAGGCCGTGAATTAATTTTCGAACCACCTTTCATTATTTTTGAGAAGTGCTTGAACGGAGGATTTTTTCAAACCTCTGGAGAAGACCGACCACGACGCCTATCTATGAAAGTGGTGATATTCATTATGTCAAAAACTATCGTCCTATTTCTCTAATTTGGCAAATTTACTTGAATTTATTATGACTGTTAGACTAAGAAAAGTTATTGATCCCTGGATATCTGAAGATCAACATGGTTTAAAAAAAAAAGCACTCCACTGAAACTAACCTGGCTTCCTTCTTTGTAAAAATTGATCAAGCGATTGAGCAAACTACCCAAATTGATCGCATTTATGTCGATATCTCGAGAGCCATTGCCACGGTTTCCCACCAAAAACTCCTAGATAAATTGGAAGGAGTTGTTGTACTAGGAAAATTCCTTGAAATTTTGAAATCTTATCTTAATCAAAGAATTAACTGATAATTCTAGTAATCAAAGAACTAACTATATTAAGATTAATACGAGGGTGAGTCAAATGAAAACCGCAAAACTTTTTTTATAATTTTTAATTACCGAGTAAACGTGAATAGCAACTGCATTATTTTTCTACATAGTCTCCGTTACATTCAATATATGTCTTCCAGCGTTTACAAACTGCATAGATTCCTCTTGAAAAAAATTCTTTTGGTTGTTGCGCAGCCACTCGTGAAACGACTGCTGTACCTCTTCAGCTGAATGGGGTTTCTTTCCACCCATTGCCTCCTTGAGTGGCCCACACATGTGGTAAACACTAAAGCTTAGTTTCCATACATGCGTTTTTAACTGCGTCTCTGCGTCTAGACGCATAAATTGGTGCGTCTTGACGCACTTGTCATGGAAACATATATCTGCGTCTCCGAATCTTGGTTGATGTGCGTCTGGAGTTCATGCGTCTGGACGCAGAAAAGTGAAGTAGAGAGGCTTTCTACTTCTTGACGCACTTGTAAGTGCGTCTCAAATCTTTCTAGATCACATGATTGTTTTGCGCAAGCGCACTTGCTTTGTTAACCTTCCAGCGGGCGCGCCCTCTAAACAAACGCGAAAGGTCGTGTATTTCCTAGATACGCTATTGCAAAATATAAATTTTCAAGAGTGTACCTTTTAAAAGAATGTGGAAATCAGTTATTTTATTTAAAATGAAATGAAAACAATGTAAACATAAAAGACAATAACGATATAAAATGACCAAAGAATTACCGAAATTACATGAAAATAAAATAAATGAAATTGCCAATATTTCCACTGTACTATTTACATTTGTGTAAAGATGAATTAAAAGTGTAAAGATATATTGGAAAAAACAAATGAATTGAAATTTAGATATAAAAAGATTTTTATTAGAACAAAAAAAATCGTATACAACCAAAACTAACCAGAACTAAAATACAAATAGCACCTCTGCAAAGCCCTAATAACGCTTCGAAATTCAGACACGGACTGAAGATAGGCCTCCGCAATGAAACTGAATACATTGTTGCATCACATAGATAGTGCATTGTTATTCGCATTTCTACCAATAATAAGCCCTGAATTTGCACTATCTATGATGATGTAACAATGTATCCAGTTTCATTGCGGAGGCCTTCTCTCTCGGTGGTCACGCACCATCTCTCCCGAAAAACACCAAGGTGGTGGCCATGATCGTTAGAGAGAAGCTTCTCCCTCTAACGAGAAAAATTGCAAAACATAAACTCATGACGCATGCGCAGTTGAACTTTCTGCGTAGACTTCATGCATGTATGGAAACTGATACTTGCGTTCGAATTAAATGCATCAACAGCTGTTGCAATGTGCGTCTAGGTGCGTCCAGATGCACATTTGCTTTCTGCGTCGAGACGCAGTTATAAATGCGTCAAAAATGCATGCATGGAAACTTAGCTTTAGACTTCAACTGTTGCAATATTCTCTGCGTCACAAGTCGTTGTGTCTGGCCCGGTCGAGGGGCATCTGACGCTTCTGTCATACCATTTTTGAACTTCACACTCCATTCATAAACTTGCCGCTGTGACAGACTTGCATCACCATATTGAAGAATCATTCTAGGAATTTCAGTAGGTTTCACACCTTCACTACTCAAAAGTCGGATAACTGAACGCTGTTCTTGTTTGTTGCATCTTCGAAGTGGGGTGGCCATCTTTAAACTGCTGCTGTGACGTTGTTTGCTTGTCTCTACTTTCCTGCCACCTATCGGATATTCTTACAACTCATTTTAACGAATCTGCAGACTTAAAACACGGTTGGACGAAATTTGGAATTTTAATTACAATTTTGCGGTTTTCATTTGACTCACCCTTATTATACAGGGTGGTTATAAAATAAGTTCTCCTATTCAGAGCTCTATAGAGCCTAATCTAATGAACCGATTGTGATGCAAATTGAAATGTATGCTATTCAGATCATAGGGGAGATAATTCCGGAAAGAAAAAATTTAGTGCAAATTTACACCGCCAGGTGAAAATATGGCGCTGTGGAATAACAAATGGAGATTTAAAACTAGTTTTATTGTCCACCATTGTAACAGCCACGCCCTCAACAATTTCGTCTGCTATCTTGCGCCGTCCTCTTCCTGGTGCGACAGCCAAATCGCCAGTCGATTCCAATTTCTTTATCCTTTTTCACTATCCAGTATCTGACATGGACCCTTTTCGCAGTCCTTTTAGACGACTATATGCTCGCAATGCAGCTGAACTGCTGCTATCATTCTGGTAAAAACTTTACCAACCATGCGCATTCTTTCTTACTTAAAACCATGATGTTTCGTGAAAGCTTTTCACTAAACATAATGAATGAATGGATCAATCCATTCCATTCTGAGCATGTTGACTTTCTAATTTGCATAAACTTTCTCCTAATAAGGCCGATATTGAGAACGAACATATGCTATGATCAAACAAAAACCTTGCCTGATTATTTAAAACTAGTTTTAAAATCTCCATTTGTCATTCACAGCACCACATTTTCATCTGGTGGTAAAAATTTGCACTCATTTTTTCCTTTCCGGATTTCTCTTTCCCATGATCTGAATAGCGTACATGTCAATTTGCATCACAATGGGTTCATTAGATTGGGCTCTAGAGGGCTCTGGTTAGGCGAACTTATTTTATAACCACCCTGTACATAAGGAAGGATATAAACAAACAATAGGAATCCCGGAGGGTAGTCCATTGGGACCTTATTTATTTATAATATTTATAAATGAGCTTACATATAAATTAAAAATTAATCATCTTCTTTATGCTGACGACATGAAATTATCAAAAGAAATCAACTCACATATTGACAAAATGATGTTGACAGCTTATGCACTTTGTATAAAAAAATGGATTAAAATGTAATTTAGCCAAAACAAAAATAATGACTCTTACAAAGAAAACACCCCATTTTCTTTTAAGATAAACTTAAAGGAGAAAAATAATAGTGCATATCAAATTAAAGACTTGGGAATGATCACTGATAACAAATGCTTATTTGGACCCCAAGTAGATGGAGTTATTGCCCGGGCACTACAGCGGGTTGGGCTTATTGGCAGATTGGGAAAATATATTAGGGATAAAGAGGTTTTGTATATCTTTTTAATATGAAAAAATAATATATTGATTGTTTGGACGATTTGGATAGTGATTTTTTAATTGTTCCTGGCCCTTTTTTTATTATTGTGATTTTATGTATTTCAGTCCAGCTTTGGTGGCGTAAGCAGTTTCGGATCTCGACTTCCCTTCATGAATAAACGATTTTATTCATTAATTCAATATTATATTTCAATAATCTAAACAGTTATTTATGATAATATTAAATATTAAAAAATTACTGTTATTTGTGATAATAAATTTTAACAATAATAATAATAATAATAATAATAATAATAATAATAATAATAATAATAATAATAATATATCCCATAAAGATGGAATAGAATAATATTCAAGAGATAAAAACCTTAAAAAGAATTCTCAACAAATAATTTTTAAGACGAAAATTGAAATGTTTTACAGTATTTAAAATTTTATTTTTTTTGCCATATATAAAAAATTTCATAATATTTTTTATTGGAATAGAAAATTTATTATTAAAATATTTTAATAAAATTAAAAAGTTTATATGAATTTACGCACTACTCATCCATATTACAAAATTATATGAATAGTGAAAGTAAAGAAACATGGCTTGCTTTATGCGCTTATTTATTTTAATGTACTATTTGTACATTTAAATGTGCAGTATTTTTAATTATGTTACGGCCCTACAGAACCAATTTAAGTAACTGAAATATTATTGTTAATGCATAGCCTACAACAATAGAAAAACGCACTGATCATTGTTATAGGCTGTGGTCAAAGAAATGGAAACGCGCACGTAGCTCCGTGAACTCTACTCGTCAACGTGAAGATTTTATGCGGAAGTGACGTTTCTGCAACGTCATTGACGTACTGAAACGTTACTGGCGTTTCACTCTAACGTGTAACTTAAACTCTCTACTTTTGCCCACATATTAATAGTTATTTTCCGTCGGTTCAATTCACTTTTGAGTTGGAAAACAATCAAAGGTTGCCGTTCCTTGACATCCTAATCATCAGAAATCGTGATTCACTATCATTTGAGGTATACCGGAAACCTACTAATGGCTTGAATTACATACCAAGCGATTCCAGCCACCCCTGGAATAAAAAATATATCCATTTTCATTTCAATGATTGACAGAGCTATTAATTTCCCACTAGGTCAATCCTCATTCAAAAAAGGAGATGTCCCTGATTCAAAATATTGCAGTTAAAAACGGCTACAGCACACGTACGATCACTGATTTGGTCAGGTTTGGTTTGGTTTGGTTTGTTTGGTATTAACGTCCTTTTCAACTGCCATGGTCATTTCAGGACGGCGTTATAGGGGCCGCAAATTTTGCCTCGCAAGGGTTCTTTAACGTGCAGCCGGCAAACGACTACACGGGACCAACGGCTTTACTTCCCTTCCGAAGGAAGTGCGTGATCTCAGGATTTTTCCCCTGAAAAAATCCTCGTCGTCCTCGGCCGGGGTCGAAACCGCGTCCTCGGGCATCAGAGGCGATCACGCAACCCCTGAGTCACCGAGGCCAATGATTTGGTCAGGAAGAAAAAGTTTAAGAAGTTCATGGACGAAATCCCTCCCCTCAACCGAACTAAAATAAAAGAAGAGTCATATCCCTATCATACAACAAATCATTAATCAAAGGTCTCAATTCTTTTTTGAATGAATGGAAAGGACGCACCAAGTTGAGTTCTTGCCAAGGGCGAAGGTTGTGCGTGGAATGTATTAGTGATACGTTAATTCGCTTAAAAGTTTATTTGCTTATAATATTCGCATACGGAACATAAAATAATTGTTATAATTTAATAAGTGAAGATGCCTAATCTAAGAAATCCAGCAAACGGTAAACCAACACCCAACGATAGCCGATTATGGATTCTTCCGAAAATAATATTGTAGATGATTCTCTCACGCAACAGATTATAAAAAATATTTCTATTCAACTTCAAGACCCAATGGTTCTAGAGGCCCTTATATCAGCATCTATGGATAAAATTATCAGTGAAGTGAAAAGTAAGGTAATTGTCGAATTAGAAAAAAAAATCAAAGATATTGCAAAAAATCTTGATCCTTTGCTGACAAGACTGGAGACAATTAACATAAAACTATCACACTTTGAGACTCAATTGTCAACACTACAAGCGAAAGTTGATAAAATGGAGACAACAATCTATGACAACGACATATCGAGAGTGGATATCATTAAAGATCAGATAGACACTCTTGAACAATATTCACGCCGAAATAATCTTCGTATATTTGGTCTGTCTGAACAA
>JAHWFO010030762.1:753347-797981 GCA_023313115.1 Rhysida immarginata | reverse complement strand
TGTGACAACGTCCACCGCCGCTGCTTTTATATAAATGATGATGTACTGATTTCGCCGGCAGATGACAGGATTTCATGATATTATCTTAAAACGCTCGTGTTTCCATGTTTTTATACCTAATGCACAGGCCTTTTCTCGACTAGCAGCTAATTCTCGAATTCCTCCGACCAATCAGAAACAAACGTACGTGTTGCGCCCTCTTTTGTCGATCTTTGCAGAGGCCTAATATCTCGAAGGCCATGATGTAAGATGAGCAGCGATTCAAAGCGTATTTTCTGATGACCTGAGTGAAATGTTTAAGCTATAAGGATATAGGGATGCAACATCGAATCAAAACATCGATATTTTTTTCTGTAGTAGTATTTTCAGTAGAATATTCAATTGCAAAAGCAACGTTCAATGAATATAGTTTCAATTGCAAGAACGATAAATTCAATTGCTACACAAAACAAAATAATGTCAATTGCAAGAACGATAATTTCAATTGCTACTGGCGAACTCAGCGAAGTTATTTCAGTAATATCGGAATAAAATCTTCGATAACATCGGATGGAAAACATAGATACATCGTAACAATAACATCGATTTTTAAAAAATATAATCTCTTGCATCACCAGTGTAAATCACTGCTAACGCGAGAGAAAATGAGTTTTGCTATTTAATATTGCTAGTATTAATCAGTTTCTGCCAATTTAACTATAGCGTAATCTGGCTATAGCTTTTTTTAGCTTGATTTTTTTGATTGAAACTTTCAAGAACAAGAATAAAGAGGGAAAAAAATCATTCAATGACGAATTGACAAGATTACGTAATTTAATAAAATAATTTTACTAAAATGAATTTCTCTTTTAGTTTGATTTGTCTAATTTTTAGTATTTCATTTTTATCTTGTTTAGTTCAACTTTGCACTTTTGTGTAATAGAAATTTGTTTTCGATTTTTTAACCTTGTTTTCTTGCACTACGTAAATGAAAAGAAGCGTTTTATTATTATTTTTTTCAAGATAAACATCATCAAAGACAATTCCTAATTATAGCTTAAATTTCATTCATTATCGGATAGGTGACAAAAAAATCGAATCTAATATCTTTTTTTTGTAGATAAAATTTTTATCATCTTTTTTGCATATCCCTATACAAGTGATATAAAAATTATTTATTTTGATATTTAAAATTATACAGATGTTCAATAGTAACAGAAAGCCATCTTAAACTACGGCGACCAGATTTTTATAGGGACAACCTGGGACGCGCGGGGGGGGGGGGGGGGGGGGGTATCTCAAACGTTCAACAACGAACTCAAAAGAGTTCGAAATACGTATATGCGGAATAAAGTCCAGTTGTGGACAAGAGGTTGTCGTCTTATGATTATGATTAAAAAGTTACGGTTTAAAAAACACGGTTTAAAATTCCTTACACAAAACAACTACAGCTATAAATCCCTTCCTCTCCTTAATCCCTATCCCTTCTGGCATGACGTCATAGCCTAAGATGTGACGTAGCGCCTTGGCCTTCTTTCAGGGGGTGTTGGTATTAGGCAGTAATATGGAGTGATGTGATGTCATGCTGGGCAGTGTGACTTGGAAACAGAATGGAATGGGGCTTTAGTCGGAAGAAAAGCATGCAGTTCTTCGGAAAACGTCCCAACCCGGGACATTTCCTGACCTTTCGGGGACGCCGGGACGGGTGATGCGAAAATAGGGACAGTCCCGGGTAAAGCGGGACGTCTGGTCACCGTACTTAAACCAACGTACTGAATCAATCGAAAGTTTCCCGCTACTTTTATATTCTTTTAAATACTGTCATCGACGTGTGACTGCTCACTGCTGCCAAATAAATGTCATATTTAAAATTGCTTAAAAATCTCGGTTTTTGGAAATTAAATTCAAATGAAAGCATCTTAAAATTTTTTCAACAAATTTAAATTAACTCTGCATTAAAATTAATATAAAATGAAAGTCATTTACTAAACTGAATAAGAAAATGATATTGTTTATAAATGATTAGATAAATGTTCTAGTCAACGGTTTCATTTATATTAATTATAATTATATCTAACATCACCTAAATTGTCTAATTTTATGGATAATATGAATTTATGGAACAATAATTATGCAAAAATTATTAAATCTGGCAGGTCAAAATATGAAAAATTAAGTAATAAAAATTTCTTTTTCTTTCTCCTATTTAAAATAACGGAAAATTCAACTTGCTTAAAAACCGTCGAATTTCAAGTAAAATCGTTATTAAAAAAATAAACAGAACTTTTAATTACTGAGCGTTTCATTTAGACGTTTATTTAAAATAAAAACTAACACAGGCTATAAATTAAGTATATTTTATTATAAATGCTATATAAAATTTCAACATTTATAAAATTTGTGCAATATTTGTAATAATTTTAACTTTATTGGATTTTCTTGTGAATTTACACGACTTTATAGCTAATATTTTCCTCACATATTGGCTTTATACTTCGTTATTATTATGAACATTGATTATTTTTAGTTATTATTAATATTTTGTTCGACGCCATTATTATTACAGCAGTTTTATTAATTGTAATAAATTGTAATTTTTCCAAGTTTGTAGCCCTAATTATAAGATCTGTGATAATATTACATGAAATAAACTAAAAAAGAGCGATGCGAGCAGAAACGCATCACGCATGTGATCTAGTATATTTAGAAATGTGGAGTTCCTTGAATTGCAGATTGTCGGCGTCATTCATAATATTCATCATATCTCATATTAGCTGCTCGATGCGAAGATAAAGGTGCTTAACATGTAGCATTTCTCTACGATGCAAAGCGAGTTCATATGTTGGCTCTTCGAGGTTTCTCTGAACTTGGGGTGGAAATCTGAAACTGAAACCTTTTTTTCCTTTTGTCGCTTCTGATTGGTCGGAGGAATTCGAGAATTAGCTGCTAGTTTTTCTCGTAGGCCATGGTTAGCTCACAGCCTACTATACTGGTTAGCTCCAATTAGTTCCAATACACGCCGCACACATATATGCTGCAGCAGCGCCACTCCGTTATTACGATGGCGAGCATAAAATTCACTTAACTTTAACTTGCTGTAACTTTTGACCCAGTGGCTCATTTGGTGAAATTTTGGCTTATTATTCAAGACTCAATCTTCCTCTTTCCAACGAGATAATGACCATAGTTGTAGGATATAGTGATAGAAAGATATAGACTGAGATATGTACATCACTTTTTGAACGAAAAATCGCGTCTGAATTTTTCCTCGGCTGCACCCCTGATAGACGTAGTTCTACGTCAAAAGCAGACATAACTTAAAAGCTAACAAAATAGTCATCCAGAAGGATTTAACTGCAGTCAGATATCAACTTCTCCAAGCAGCCAAAGCTCGGTTCGGAAACCGTAGCGCATGGAGCTACGGAGGCCGAATATTCACACGTAATTCTCTTGGGAAATCTGTTTTGCTGAAACATGGAATGGATTTTGATGCAGTATGTTAATTTATCGATTACCTTTAGAGACTGTTTAAGTGTAATACTAGGATAATGTTAATAGCTTATTATGATCTGATACCCGTATTAATTAGTTTATTACACAATGGCTATGAACAAGTTGGTTGACGCTAATTTTCTAGTATAGGCTTAGTCATGATTGGTTATTATATAACTGCCTTTGTTTATTAAGCATACCTAATGTCAGTGTGTTTAGTCTGAATCTGCTCAAGCCTGAAATATTGCTTACTTAACTTATGGAATTGGACGCACATGTCCTGTTGAGGTTCGAACTCAAATGTCCCTTTTATTTTATTTTTTAAGCTTATTTTTTAATTAACCTTAGTTTATACATTTTTTATAAAAAACCTTTTAATCATATCCATAACATTACAGTGTTATTTATTGTACTAAAACTAGTCACACATAATATTTATTTATACCATTTATATTTATTGCATTTAAAAGTGCTTATTTGTTTATTGTAGATTTGGTTAATTGTATTTCTAATTATACATGTGTCTAATGTTGTTCTTCTCTTGCCCATAGGGATTTAACCTGTCGCTCTTTTGACCATACTAATCCCTATTGGGCATTACTGTATTCTCATTTATTAAGTAAATAAATAAATAAATTCTGTGTTTAAATCTTTTGATATTTCTTTATCTTTCAGCAATTCCAACCAGACTAGGCATTTGTTACCCCACCCAAAGGACCAGATTCCACCACTACAGAAATCAGGAATATACGAGGCCAGATGTTTCCAATGCCCCATGATGTACAAAGGACAGACTCCCTGTAATATTGAAACAAGATTCAAAGAACACATGAGATACAAAGATTTGGTAGAATCAATCAGTCGTCCATAGCCAAACACTCTTTAGATACCGGCCATGAATTTTCATTAAACAATGTAAAACTTATTGAGTCAATAAACATGAAACACCTCTGAACGCCTTCGAAAGCTTAGTCATTCAAAAAACAGATAAAAAATTATTACTCAACTTAGATAGGGGCCCTATTGGCGAGTCACCATTATTTTACCCTCGATCTTTTTGTCATGTTATAAATGCTCAGCTTGTTCTATTCCAAGTCCCGCAGCTTTTAACGAAGAACAGCATCGAGGCCAGAGAGATCGCCACCATCATAAGTAAACTGAAAAAAAAGAAGGCTCCAGGAAGAGACAAGGTGAGCAATAACGCCCTTATGAATCTCCCAAAGAACTTTATTGACTATCTCACCAATATCATTAGCGACTGTTGGAAATTTACTTACCTCTCTGCATCTTGGAAACAACGTCTAAATCCAGCAATTACCTCGAGCTACCGACCTATTAGTCTGATCCCTTCAATGTCTAAAGTTATGGAAAAAACTATCCTCGTCAGATTCCAAGACCATTGTCTCGCCAATGATCTACTTCGAAAAGATCAGTTTGGCTTTCGTGCCGCCACTCTTGTCAGATGCAGATATGGAGGCTCGTAGAAGACCTGAGCACCCCCTTGAACCTTTTCAGGTACTGCGGAGTGGTATTCCTCGATGCCAGTAAAGCTTTTGACCAAGTATGGCTTGGGGGCCTTGCCTACAAGATGATTAGAGACGGGTTTCCTCCTGATTTGATTTTGATGGTGAAATCCTTTCTCACCGACAGTCCTACCAAGCTAAAGTTGGTGAGAATCTATCCATGCCCCGTGTTGTAAAGGCCGGTGTCCCTCAAGGTTCTGTCCTCGGGCCCGTGCTATTTAATTATTTTGTGCATGATTTCCCGAAACCCAAAAATTGTAATCTGTATTTCTATGCCATTATGACATGGGCACACTAGCCGGCTCAAGTTATCACTCGTCTACAGCACACCTTGAAGATGTTCGAAGACTGGTTTAACTGCTGGAAGCTGAACCTTAATGTCGGAAAGTGCATGTACTTCAACAGAAAGTTCAAGCGTCCCCCAGAGTCTCTTTTTCTATTCAATAAGAAACTTGACTGGGTAGACAACTACAAATATCTTGGCGTTATCATCGACTCAAGACTCTCGTGGAATCGTCACGTGTCCTACGCTCTGAACAAAGCAAAGAGGGTTAAGTACAGTCGCAGTTAAGAGGGTTAGCTCTCCTGGGCCGCAACAGCACCCTCAGCATCAACAATAAGCTACTTCTGTATAAGTCGATTATTTGGACCATACTTCTCTATGGCATGCTGCGTGGGCGACTATCTGTAGAAGCAGATGGAGCGAGCTACATTCATTCCAGAATATAACTCTGAGAACAATTGCCCAGCTTGACAGAAGGACTGTGAAAAACCAATCCATCCATTCAGATTTAAACATGGTCCACATCGGAAAAGTTTATACAGGACCTTCTTTTAATTATGGTGCAGAAGATGAAGATTCACGACAATGACCTAGTGACTGGAATACTGAAAAACTCAATGGATATGAAGTGGCATATGAAGTATCGAAAACCGAGGCACATTCTTGACATCAACTTTGAAGACATCAGCAACGTTTCTTTCCCGGATTACTCTTCCCGTGAGATGTGATAATCTTCTCACTCGTTGTTCTTTTTATTTCGTTTATATTTTGTTTCTGACAATCTTCAATCTTATTTTCTTCTTTCTATAATAGGAAGACCGCTTGGGTTGGTTAGGCTTCTTGATTACCTCAGTTTATTTCATTTGGAATTTATTCTGGTTCGATGAGCTTTGTGAAAGTGCTGCTTTCGTCCCACCTGAAAAAATGTACGCTTCACTGTCCGATTGTCGATTGTCGATTCCAAGTCAGTTCTCTCAAGTTCTCTCGAGGTGCTCCTTGGCTGCTGAATGATGAAAGCAAAGCTTTCGAAAAGCGCTTACAGATTCAGGTTGTGTTTTTTCATTTTATTTTCTTTCTTTTTCTTTTTATGTTTTTACATTTCCTGTTTCGTTGTGGAAAAACTTTTATTTTATTCTTAAGTTGTACATCAGCATTATCCACATAAGATTTTTAGACATTTTTGTTATGGCTACCGAGTGGTTTTTTTTCTTCTGAATACCATTTCCCAAGCATGCAAATTATTTCATGCACCATCCTCATCCTGTTCTGTAAAGTCACCATAAATTCACCATAAAGTCACCAGTTTCCTGTGCAATTGGTTGAATGAGGTTGGCTTCACGGCAATTCAAATGTGTTAGAAGCCTCAGCCAACCTAGCCAGCCCAACCTGACCTTGAGTGACTCTTTCTCCCCCATTGTCTCAAAATCTTTCAAGGGGAAGGGTGTGATTAAAAATTGTTTTTAGACTAATGTGGTGTTGCTCTACAGAGTTAGCAAATAGATGACTTTAAATTTGGGGTTCAAAGCCAAATTTGAGTGCGGCAATGAATTCCTCATCCTGGTATTACCTATAAACCACACACATCAAATCTCGCCTACCTGGCAGCTTTGAGATATCTTCCATGTTATCAGACTTTTTGGACACCCTGTATATTTCAAGCTGACAGGTGACTTTTAAGTAAACAATTTCGGAACCAATGGAAGTGAGATTAATAATGTAACGATTATTTGCTTGTGAAATAATTAAATGTGTACAGAGAACTGGAGGAAGAATGAGTAGGACAAAAGACAAGCTTATGCTTAATTTAATTTATTAATATAAGTAAATATATTAATAAGTTTAAATAATGCTGCTGCGTTAAATAAGAATTTAAATTAACAGAGTTCGCAGTGAAATAATTAGTTAAAACGATTATTCTAAGAAGATTAACTTATTCTTCTGAATGTATTTTACATAAAGATATACAATAGCAGTGTAGACATTTACTGGTCGATAATGCCATACACTTGTGAAATTAATATCGACAAAAAAGTTTACAATAAATCCTTAGTCAAATAACAGAAGTCTTCACACAAGGGATTACATCAATCCAGAAAATAGTACGGGATACCATATGGGTCCTTTAGTCGGTGAACGTCGAACCTCTTCTGAGTTACCTTTAACAGGTGCAGAAATAATAAGAGATAAGAATTAGCTTCATCGTCAACAAGGATTTGCAGTCAATAAAACACAATCACTAGTGTTCGCAAAACTAGTGTTCGCAAAACTCTCAAGCTTCATAGTCAATATAATTAATAATATATCAAGTCACATTAATATGCATTAATGCCAAAAGTCAATTTTCAATTACTTTTGATGATAATAATAATGATTGTCTAAAATATTTCAAGTATTCAATATTTGATAATTAAATCTCTAGTCCTCAATATGGAATTGATTAGACCTCTATATTATATTTCTGAAGGTAAGTAAGGTAGACTAAACTATTATTTTCTTACAAATTAATAAACTTTCAAATTTCCAATATCCTTCTCTAAAATGATATTTCTTGCGGGAAATATCCTGGTGTGTTAAAAGACTAGACTGATAATTCCTTATCACAAAGTTCAAGGTATCAATTTCATCACTGCAAGCGGGAAAAACTAATTGACTACGAGTTATCATTGCACAGGAGAAGGGGACAGAATGTAACCAGGCAAAAATAAAATTCCATGTGAAATCAGAATTTCCTTCTTATTTGTTGTCTTACATTGTTTCTAGTCATTGTGACATTTTCGTTGTCAAGTCTTTTTACTCCGTTGTTTTTTAATGAAGCAGAAAATTGACTAACCTTATTAACAGGAATGCATTTCAATTCGTAACTTTGCTGAGTCGCAATTCTCTCTTCTTCAAGACGGTTGTTAAATTTCTTTTTTCCTCTCTCACACTCTATTTCTCTCAACCATTTATATTCATTCTTCTTATTCTTTCCGACGTATTCTTTTTCGTACAACGCCAAGCCATCATTCCTTCTTCTCCTCCTCCTCCCACCTTCACATGACAACGACCCGATACCTTCTTTCGTCTTTCTTCCACTTTTTCACTTTTAATACTTGTCTTGTTCGCCCCCTCTGACGGCTTAATCTGATATCTGCTATTGATAAACATTCGCGATTTTTGTTTATGAACGTAAATTGCTCGTGACAAATAATAAATACTGTATATTCTAGATGTGAAGAAATATGTTCCATATATTTATCCCTGCATTTTTTTACCCATGCGACCTGCCTTCTTACAAGTATATTTTGTATGGCATTATCCCAGCTAACACGTAACACCTTATTAAAAGAATGGGGGATCAATTTTCAACATTTAGCATTTCTTCAGCAATAAAATGATTCAAGAAACTTGATGAAATTAAGGCGTATTAAGAATAATTTATTCTTAAATAAAAGATTGTACGATGAAATCAGAATTCGATATTAATAAATGAATTAAAAACTGTCTTATTAAACATATCACTATTCCCATTAAAGCCGGCTGAAAAATATATAAAACTTAGATTTAGTTTTCGTCCTTAGAGATAGGTAAACACCTTCAAATACAGTTCTTCATAAAATTGATTTATCCGTTGACTAATCAATAAACTTTCAGTAATTTGTCTGTCACAGTTATGAAACATTAACAAATAAGAGGTTAATGTAAAAACTTATTTCACTGGAGTTTTGAACTGTTATTTAATTTCAAAGTGATGAGGTGAGTATATATTATGTATACTTTTGATTTCATTTAAAAATTTTAAATAATGATTACTTCTTTCACTATTATGAAGAAGTGTTTAAAGTTTAAAATTCTATTCGTCTATCTTAAAGATTTCAGGCCAAAGGTTATTCATTGTTAAACGTCGTTCATTACTCCTCCGAACCGATAGGATGTCAGAGATCGGAGCACTATTTATATGCAAATCACTTTTCAGCGATTCACTAAAGATTTTCGATCACGCTCTGCAAAGAACGTCGATTTGTCATTCCTTAATTATTGGCAGGAAGCCGAGATACGTATCGAGGCAAAAGAAGGGAAGAAGAGAACAATACGTGGGACGAAGGAGAAAAAGAAGACATGGAAACTTCTTGGAATTACAAAGACAAGGAACGTCATTTATCTAAAGCTGAGACAGCTTTCTCAATCAATTAGGCAACGCAACAAGACCGTGCTTGAACGATTTCCACACCTTGTAATTTTAACGGAAAAGACTTTCAATGAATTCTTTTCATCTACGCAAATATAGCAAGATGCTGTATAAGGAATAATGTTTAATAAATTTTCAGCAACTTTATTTCTTTCTATAATAAATGGAGCCGAGTAATTTTCCGTGACCGGCTCTACTTCTCTCAATCGCTCTCAACCAACACCTCCTAGACACAAGGACTCAGCACCAACGCGTAGCATCTTGGATTTTAACAATCAGCAATTTTTCGATTGTTGGAAACAATGAAGGTTACATTGTTATTCAGACTAAGATGATCAGGTGACTTTTCTGCGCCAGGGCGTAACCACCGAGAGAGAAGGCCTCTCCGATGAAAAGTACTACATTGTTACATCATCATAGTTAGGGCAAATTTATGGCTTATTATTGGTACAAATACGAATAACAATGCCCTAAAATAAGTCATTGTTTTCAGTAAGTCATTGGTGCCAGGGCCTGTCTATCTCGTGGGCTACGGCATCAATGACTATGACATCACAGTAAGAGGCGGGAAGCAAACGACGCTTGAATTTCTGTAGCAATAACAGCCTCCTATCGCTAAACACGTTTACTTATCAAGTAAAGTTGACTGGAAGATTTGTGAGCAACAAATGAGGTACAGCAACAAGAGAAACATATCATAAAAATTGAACTAAAAGATTCAAAAATTTATGATTCAGAATTAACTTCTTGGCTTCCTGCGGCCTGGTTAAAGCATCCGCTTTATTGTTGGCCATTAATTATAATTATTCTAATGAAAAAATATTTATTTTATAGTCAGTATTGGTTTTGTATTACAATAATAATAAATTATTAAAAGGAATACAGAGTATCAGGAATACGAAATTTATTCCCTGTTTATTATTAGGGAAAATTATTATTATAAGGCATTAATCTCTACTTTGATTTTACAAATTGCTTTATGGAATCGTTTTCTTATAATGTCGTTTTGATAATTTCTTGTAAGATCTCTAAAACTGATAACTATCGTTGTGCTGCTGGCTACTGTCCATGCTTGTTACGAAAAGTTCACGAGACTCTTTATTTACAAGAAACAGATAAATTCCATAAACGTCTAATTTCGAAAAAGTAAATCCAGATAATTTAACAAAGAAAAAAGGCAACTACGAGGACCACTCTGAGAGTTTTTAACCAGGAACGCTGTATGCATCCCACCAAATCTGATTTGCCATTTTGAAGGTCTGGTTTAACAGAAAATGCTTGCAGCAGGCCCGCCGCCAGAAATGTTTGGGCCCCTGACAACTGGGTACGTGTGGGCCCCTCTGGGCTCTGCCTCGTGCCTGATGCCTTTTCCCAGGTCCCCACATGCCAAAATCCTTGAAATATGTATACAAAATGACCGAAATGTAGCTTATCCGACAGCGACAATGCTGGCTGCATTTATGAATACCAATGCCGTACTTGGTGAGTTGAACCTTCTCGCAAATAAAAGTTTGACTGCAAGCAGGAAAGCCAGCGAAAGCAGATGGCGGATTTGAAATAATACATTGAGATAGGCCTATGCAACGGGTTACTTGTAACGGTACAATTATATCAATGCAATGATTAGGAGTAACATCTGGGTATATTTTTTTAATACGTACTAGCCTAACGATTAGGGTTATCTACATGGTGTACAATCAGTATGGTAAGGTAAGATTCTGTATTTATACACTAACATACTTACTATATCAGTATGTCTAGAGAAGATCTAAATAGTTTGTTTCTTGAAGTTAAAACAGCATTAATCTGACATTGGTGACAAGAAGAAGTTACTGCGATGAGGAGGACCACCTTCTTATTTTCATATTAGCAAAATCACGTATGACTTCATTGAAGTTTATCTGCCTGGTAAGTTCGTGTTCAATTGAAATAATTGACAGTCCATTTAATCTTTCTTGGCTCATGGTAGAACGCAAATAGTTTTTTATAATAGCCAATTTGCGGAACGATCGTTCTCTTTGAGCCACCGACACAGGAAGACAACAAAAAATCCTCAAAGCAATACAGACTTCACTAAATACTCCTTCTAACCCGAGTGAATAAACTGAGTTCAAAAGATCAAGTGGATCAGACAACACAGAGGCAGACGCTTCCTTGATGTGGAATGTCGCACCGTATACGGGGTTGTGCATAACCTTTTGCTAGGGGGCTGCGACTTAAACCGCAGCGTTGTAGCACACTCTTATGACGCTTTGGCAGAGAGTAGTTCATTGTGCGTCTATTGGTATCAAACAAATATGGCTGGTTTAATAAATGACAGTGAAGAGCAGCGTTTCATGGATGGAGTTCGTGCAAATGCATATCGAGAGGCAATGGAAGCAAGTGCGTCTTTTATTAATCGCAAATGGGTTGCGAACAAGTTAAACCGATCGGATAGATGGGTGACGGACAATTGGAAGAAAGGTTATGATAACTGCCATGCCGAATTTGCTGAGGGTAGGCCCGAGAAATTATCACAGGAAAGCAAAAACATCATTGCTAATAACAGTGGCTAAAGACGTCGCAGCTGTGTCAACGTTGCACAAGAAATTAAAGCCGAAACGGATGCGTGCTGTTCGAGAAGCAGGTGGTGGCCACACTAAATATTGATGTGATAAAAGCATAAATAAACGTACTTTTTGATTATCAACCGCAGAACATTCCACTTAGTTTTGTTTATTTTCCAGACCCCTAGCAAAAGGTTATGCACAACCCTGTACATGCTTCAAGTGAAGCAACTCGTCTTTCAAAAAGGCTGGCAAGATCACGTGGATATTTAACCAATAAATCAGCACAAGAGGATGAGATTTCTTCAGAAGTCAGACTTCTAAAATTTAGAACTGGATTGAATAGTTTCCAGATCTTGTCCAAAACTTCGAACCGATGGTTCATCTGCGCAATCACAGAATCCAAAATCAAATACAACACTTCTCTAGTAAACTTAGCTTCTGCTGATTCCTCGACACCCGCGACGCCTTGGGAATCATTGGACGTTTCGGAATCTGAACGGAAACGTCTTGGCCTTTTGCTGCGACGCCGCGCCGTCTTCAATTCTGTAGGAATTCCTAATTCTTTGGATACATGCTGTGCTTCAGTGAAAATCGTGTGGCAATTATCACTCAACTGCTGCAATTCATTTGAGAGATCCTTGATGTTACGTGACGCGATTTCAAGTGAGATTGCCTTTGATTGGAGTATCAGATTTCTTTCATTGATGCACGTCAAAATTTTTAGCCAGAATGTTGCCATCAACATTGCGGTGAAGTAAGAGAAATACGTTTTCAGTCCACGTGCTTCGCTTCTAATTTCATTTGTGTACTTTGTCGTGAACATCACTTTCTCTAGAACAGGAAGAATGCTAGGCAACCTCTGAGCAATTGGACGCACGGCATCAACTCTTGAACTCCAGCGTGTGTCACTCAGATTATGCAGCGAGCATCTTGTTGATTCCAGCAAGAGATTCCATCTTTCTGCACAAGAGCTGAATAATTTGTAGAGGCGATTCACGTTTCCAAAGAATGTTATGGCATCTCTGCAACACGACGCAGCATTTACCCCGACCAGATTCAATGTGTGAGCTGCACATGGAGAGAATAGAGCAGCATCATTCTTTTGTAGAATCTGCGCTTGAACACCTTTCACTTTTCCCGCCATGTTTGCGCCGTTGTCAAAACCCTGTCCACAACAATCTTCAAGATCAATTCCATGTTCGTCTAAGCGTGAAATGAGTGTTTCTGCAATTTCTTCTCCTGTCTTCTGATTGCACGGGAAGAACTCTACAAATCTCTCTTCTATTGACCATTTGTTCTCATCGTTTTCATGGACGTATCGTAATAAGAGAACATTTTGTTCTGTATGGGACAGGTCAGGTGTAGCATCACATATAATGGAAAAATAAATAGCTTCCCTTCTTTCAAGCAAAATCTTGTCTAGAACATGTTTTCCACATAAAGAAATGAATTCGTTTTGTGTCTGCCATGACAAATAATGAGTTCACATTCTTTCGCCATGCTCTTTCTTGTCTTTGATGCACTCCAAGTGATGTTTCAGCAAAGGATCATAGTGAGATACGAGTTCTAGTAACCCCAAAAAGTTGCCATTGTGAGGGTTTCCTATGTCTTGAAATTGTCCGCGAAATGCGAGTCCTCTGGAAGCCAGAAACAATGTAACATCCAAGAGTCTACGCAATAGGGCATTGAACTTGTCACTTTCAGTTTGGATTCGCTGTTGAAAGCTGCTATCAATACCACAAGAACCAGTAACTGATTTTTCCAAAAGCTTCCAAGCCACGTAAGAATCCCTATGCTGGGAATTTTTTTCGTGATTCCGTAACCTTTCGTAAAGAAACCTCCACTGTTGTGTTTTTGGATCAAAACCATCTCGTCTTGCCAAAAGGCTAGTACTGACATGCTGTTCCAGACATTCACCAGAAGAAAAGAGAAGGCACGTGATGCAGTATAGAACATTTTTTGAGCTGCTCCAGACAATCCAATCTCTAAGTAACTCTTCTCGACTATTGGACAACTGGGAGTGTAACAGACTTTTGGAAAACATTTTGCCAGTGTAATCTGAAGGCATATTTTTGCTCATGTCTATTAACTGACTTTCAGTTTTTAACTTGCATAAAACGATGCACTGTCTGTCCCGGTCTTGCAAGTGATCTGGCCATCGCCCAGGATCGCTGTAGTTGCGAAATTCGTTTTCATGTTCGACAAAATCATCAACATCATCATTTGCCTCTCCTAGTCCTAACTTCGCTGATAGTCCTACTGTCTCGACCTCAGTTGGAGTTGCAGATGTTACGTTTCCAGATCTGATAGTTGCACAACCGCGTTCTTCGTCTGCGGGCCGCAAATCTTCACGTGGGCCGCAAATCTTCCTGGCGGGATGTTGATGGAAAGGAAACATCATCAGATTCAGCAGAGATATTAGGTTTAGGAGCATCGCTGTGTTTAAAAAATTGGGCAATTACATTTTTGGTTTTCAATTCTTCTTCCCGTTTCTCCCTCTGTTTCTTTTCCCGTCGCTTTTGAGCACCAGACTTGTGTCGATTCACTGTATATTCTACTCTGATCTGTTTGGCAAATAATGATAACTTTATAGTTTATTATTCAAACGTGGGGATAAGTAACAACTTACTTAGAAAGATGTTATCTCAACTAATCTTGCTAGTTCTGTATCAAGCTGAAACTTCAGTTGATATGCCGTGATAAAGATGAAGGACCGCTCCGCTCGCTATAAAAGAAAAAGGTACGATGGAACTCGATCGTTTTGCACCTTCACCTGGAATGGGCAGTACATATGGATATTGGAGTCCTCATAAACATCGTTGACAATGTAAAGATGTCCATTGAAAATGAGATGACCATGAAATTCGAAAACATGAAGACATTGGACAGACTCATGGCACAAGGAAAACACCCAAGAGAGAGTGAGTTCGCTTTCCATGATAAAGTCATAAACCTCACTACCATGGAATTTACGGATACTGAAACAACCCTACTGAAAGTTAGATTCAAACACAACGTATGGAAATCCCTAAACAACAGTAATTATGTGAACGATAGAGATTGAGTACGCTTTACTGAAGCTGAAGCCAGAAGAAAGACAAGGCGGGCGAATTCTGGCACCGCAGGAGAAAAAGAAACATATTTAATGTTACCAAAGACACTAAGCACCAAAAAGCAGCGAACAGAATAAAGAATGACGCCATGGTGATGGGCGAAGACAAAGGAAACGCCACAGTAATTGTGTACAATAGTGATTACATCCAGAAGACCAAGGATTTCATCGACAACAATGGCTTCATCCTCATAAAAAAGAACACCGAACAAGATTTTTAGAAGAAGATATGGTTAAGATCATTATAGGGTCTCGTATTGCTGGAAGAAATAAATGAATAAAGAACAAGGGTCTATTATTAAAGCAATACAACAATTTAATAAACTGACTGACCAGTTTCTAAGTACAGAGCCAAACGAGGAATGAACCGATAATCGACAATCGACAGTGAAGTGTACGTTTCTTCAGGTCGGACGTAAGCAGTGCTTACACGAGTCTCACCCTTCCGGAATAAATTCCACGTGAAATATACTGAAATAGTTAAGAAGCCTGACTAACCCACACAGGTCTTCCAAATTATGGAAAAAAATAATAACATTGACGATTGTCACAAGACTGGGAGAGGGGGAGGGATGGTATCACATCTTCCAATAATCCGGGAAGGAAACGTCTTCGAAGTTGACATCAAGAATATGCCTCGGTTTTCTATACTTTGTATGCCACTTCATTTCCATCAGGTTATTCAGTATTCCAGCTACCAGGTCATTGTCATAGCTCTTCATCATCTGCACCAAGTTCATCAGGAAATCTTGGACACACTTTCCAACGTGAGTCATGTTCAGATCCGAATGGATGTAATGATTTTTGACGGTCCATCTTCCAAGCTGGGCAGTGGTCCTCAGGGTAACATTCTGTAACGACTGGAGTTCACTCCATCTGCTTCTACATATAGTCGTCCACGCAGGCCAGCCATAGAGGAGGATGGTCCGAATCACTGTTTTGTAAAGTAGTAATTTATTGTCGATGTTGAGGGCGCTATTTCTACGCAGCAGAGCTATAAGCCTGTATTTAGCCCTATTCGCTTTGTTCAGAGTGTAAGTTACGTGGCGATTCCAGGAGAGTCTTGAGTAGATGATAACGCCGAGGTACTTGTAGTTGTCAACCCATTCGAATTTCTTACTGAATAGAACCAGGGAATCCGGGGGACATTTCAGCGTTTTGTTGAAGTACACGGCTTTGCATTTTCCGATGTTAAAATTCAGTTTCCAGCAACTAAACTAGTCTTCGAACTTCTTCAAGGCGTTGTGCAGCCGAGTGATAACGTGAGATGGCTGGTGCGCCCATGCAATAATGGCAGTATCATCAGCATAGAAATATAAATTACACTTGTCGGGTTTTAGGAAATCGTGCACAAAATAATTAAAGAGAACAGGCTCAAGGACAGATACCTGTGGGACATCGGGCATTACCTTGCGGGGCGTGGAGAAGTTTTCGCCAACTTTTGCTAGATAGAACCTGATGCTAAGAAAGGATTTCACCATCATAATCAAATCAGGAGGGGACCCGTCTCTAATCATCTTGTAGATTAGCCATTCATGCCACACTTGATCGAAAGCTGGTCTGATATCAAGAAAATCTACTCCACACTACCTGGAAAGGTTTAGTGGGGTACTCTCGCGGAATTAGAGGATTTTGCCCCTGCTTGAGGATATTTAACACAATAGAGAAACTTCAGACAGTCTCTTATGATATACGAGATGTCGTTAATGATGTTCTTTAGGGGATTCTTTAAGGCATTATTATTTACCTTGTCTCTTCCTGGAGCCTTCCTCTTTTTCAGATTTCCTAAGATGGTATCTATCTCTCCAGTCTCGATAGCTTTTGAGCTTGCCATTCCATGTAGCGTCGCCAAGATCTTTTACTTCTTATTGAACTCTTAGCACTAACCTGTTGTATTTGGTTTTTAACCAAGGTAAACGATAGCGCTGCCAAAGCCTACGGGTCTTCTCTCTCTTTGCAATCAAGCGTTGGATTCCTGGAGTGAGCATAATACGATGAACGGGCTTGTTTACCAATGGATAGGCACTAACTTCAGTGGCACTGTTTATTTGCCTGGTGGTGTTTTCAACACGTCGATAGATATCTTCCATACTGTTTGCTCCATGGAGATGGCAGTCATGGTCCTTGAGGATTTCTTTGAAGAGCTTCAAGTCTTGCTGATGCTTGACTGCTCTGAAATTGAAGTCAACATTGTCGAAGTTCAGCGCCACAAGCTTGTGGTCAGAAGAAAGATCATCCATCGTGAAGATGTTGTATGGCTTGAATAAACTCTTTATTAGTGATATGTCTAGAACATCACTAGTAGGGGAATGGTCAGAGTAGTAGGTGTCCTTCACAGGTCCAGCAGCAGCGATATCATCTTTACCTTTTATATGCCTGTAGAGAATCATGCCGTTGTGGTTCTGCGTTCTGGAGTTCCAGCTTGGGTATTTAGCCTTTAGGTTACCTGCCAGGACAACTGGAATGTGACCATTGAAGAGTTCATCGAGTTCGCTAACGTCGAGAGAATGTTTAGGTGAATTGTAAAGCGCCATGAACTTCACTTCACCAAGACAGACGCCATTGATAATGATCAAGGCTGATTCCATACCTGTATAAGACTGGAGACTAATTCTTGGTGTTGAATTCCCTTCTTAATGATGATCGCAGCGCCCCCAGAAGCACAGTTAATTCTAATCCAAAAATTTACATTTTAAATTATTACTAACTATTTGTGATATATTAAGCTAATCTTTAATTTAATTCAAATAATGTATATAATTCAAATGTCATTAGGTTTTAAAAATACGCATCTAAGCACACTATCATTACGGTACACACAATGACCAGGTAACCCTTGCGGAGGACATCTATACTGTGACCATTCCCCTATTAGTGGTGTTCTAGACATATCACTAATAAAGGGTTTCTTCAAGTCATACAACATCTTCACGATGGATGATCTTTCTTCTGACCACAAACCTGTGGCGCTGAAATTCGACAATGTCGACATAAATTTCAGAGAACTCAAGCATCAGCAAGACCGGAAGCTCTTGAAAGAAATCCTCATGGACCATGACTGCCATCTCCAAGGAGCAAACAATATGGATGACATCGATCGACGTGTTGAAGACATCACCAGGCAAATAAACAGTGCCACTGAAGCTAGTGGCTATCCATTGGTAAACAAGCCCGTTCATCGAATTAAGCTCACTCCAGGAATCACGCTTGATTGCAGAGAGAAACAAGAACCGTAGGCTTTGGCAGCGTTTACCTTGGCAAAAACCAAATACAACAGGTTAGTGCGAAGAGATCAAGAAGAAGTAAAAAGGCTTCGCGACGCTAGATGAAATGATAAGCTCAAAAGCTTGTTGGCTCGCGACAATTCCATTTGGAACATGGTTAGAGCTCTTCAGAAGAAGAAGAACGATTCGCTTCCTCCACTTTGCACCCCTCAAGGCAATTACGTCCAAATTAATCAGGATAAAGCTCAAATAATTGCAGATTCCCTAGAGATGCAGTTTGTTACCCCTGACAACAATAATCCTGAGAGTCAGCTCATGTCCTAGACTGTGTGAGATGGTTTTATGAAGTCCCGCAGCCTACAACTAAGATCATCATCGAGGCCGGAGAGATAGATACCATCATAAGAAAAAATGGAAGGCTCCAGGAAGAGACAAGGTAAATAATAACGACTTAAAAAAAATCTCCCACAGAACATCATTAACGACATCTCGAATATCATAAGCGACTGTTGGAAGTTCTATATCCCGACTGCTTGGAAGCAGTCCATTGTTTTAAGTATCCCCAAGCAGGGGCAAAATCCTGCAATTCCCACAAGCTATCGACCTATCAGTCTACTCCCGCCAATGTCTAAAGTCTTGGAGAAAACGATCCTCACCAGGTTCAAGGACTACTGTCTCACCAAGGGGTTTAGTGCGGAAAGAACAGTTTGGCTTTTGAGCCGCCCATCTGTGTCAGGAGATCTCAGCACCCCACTAAACCTTTCCAGGTAGTGTGGAGTGGTTTTGTTTGATGTCAGTAAAGCTTTCGTTCAAGTGTAGCACGAGGGGCTAATCTACAAGATGATTAGAAACGGGTTCCCTCCTGATTTAATTATAATGATTTGATTTTCTTAGCGATACGTTCTATCAAGCGAAAGTTGGCGAAAACCTTCTACGCCCCGCAAGGTAAAGGCTGGTGTCCCACAGGGTTCTGTCCTCGGGCCCGTTCACTTTAATTATTTTATGCACGATTTCCCAAACCCGAGAAGTGTAATTATATTTCTATATTTCTATCACTCGACTGCAGAACACCTTGAAGAAGTTCGAAGACTGGTTTATTTGCGGGAAACTGGATCTTAACGTTGCAAAATGCAAAACCGTGTTCTGCAACAAAAAGCTTAAGTGTCCCCTGGATTCCCTGGTTCTATTCAATAAGAAACTCGAATGGGTTGACAACTATAAGTACCTTGGCGTTATCATCGACTCAAGACTCTCCTGGAATCGTCACGTTATTTACGCTCTGAACAAGGGCTAAGTCTTATAGTTCTCCTGGGTAGAAACACCGCCCTCAGCATCGAAAATAAATTACTACTGTAGAAGAAAAAGATTCGGACCATCCTCCTCTATGGTATACCTGCATGGGCGACTATAGAGGGTGATTCAAATTCAATGTAAAAAACTTTTAGGGGAGGTAGTGTGGGTGATTCTAAACAAAAAAGTTCATATGAACATGGGTCCGAATTTGAATGATAACGTGAGATATGAACAGAAATAAAAATGCCGCCACTGAAATCAACAGGTTAATAACTCAGTTTCTGTAACGCCTAGGATAATGAATTTTGGAGAAATAATAGGCGATAAAGGTTTATTAAGTACCGAAAGGTGCTTTATGCTATCAGTGTGGGGAAACGTGTCTGTCTGTCTGTCTGTCTTTCCGTCTGTCTGTAACTCTAACTCCTCAGAGGCTATGAAAGATTTTCAAAACCTGTTTTCGTCAGTCGATGAATATGGTTCATGGCACGAACCAGTTACAAATATTATCTAAATCGGTTCATTGGCACGTGCACAAATGGTACCTCTATTTTCCCGCATAGCAATTTTCAATAGGAAGATATATTGTGTAATACCGTATATCAAACAAATCGTAATGACGAGATAGAAGCGGTTATTCATTACTATTTTCGTCAGTCGATGAATATGGTACATGGCACGAATCATTCACAAATGTTATCAAAATCGGTTCAATCGCACGTGCACATATGGTACCTTCACGACCCCACCTAGCAATTTTCAATGGAGAGATATATTAAGTAATATTTATTTATTTTATTTTATTTTATTTAGTTAGGTATAATAAGGCTTATCGATGTATCTCGAAAGAGTAATGAATGCGCACAAGAGACAAGATACATCGAAATTAAACTCATAATTGGGAAAAAAAAATAAAATTGTTTCTATAAACGAAAATTATTACAGATGTACATGATAATACTATTTTGAATCATTAAATTTTTCTTTTTTTTACAATACAAATAATTATTTTTATACTATACAAATATTTTTTTAATATGATTGTTAGTTTTTAATATTTTTAAAGAAATTTAAATACAAAGGATATATAAAAATACATAAAAACATAAAATTATCTTTTTATATACAATATAAAACTTTATATAAAACTTTATATGAAAAATATTGGTGAAAAAAATCAAAAATTATTAAAATCTATAAGGCTATTCAACCAGCACTTAATTTTTCTCTTAAAAATATATACATTTTTTCTATTACAGTCTTTAATATCATTTGTCATTAAATTGTACATACGGATACTCATATAATCTATTTGATGACAAGCGAAGGAATGTTTCACTCTTGGGATGTCAATACATTGCTGTGCGTTTCTCAATACGTATTGAATAGTTCTGTATTTTGGTTTATTTTCATGATAAAATTTTGTGAATATCTTCCTAAACAGTTTAAGTATAATTTTTGTAAATCTAAAATTTCTGGGTTTGGAGTTTTTTGGAAATTGCTAACAGTAGATTTTTGTAAGTGGTTTTAAATAGGTTGTATAAGTTCCTCCTCATATAACAATCATATACTGTAAAACGGATTGAAATAAAGCCATGTATATATTTTTAAACATAGAATGATTAAGAATTGCATGCAGCGTTCTAATTGTAACTGTAATGGATTTAAGTCGCTGAAAAAGATTAATAATATGCTGGCTCCAATTTAGTTTGTAATCAATAATGACACCAAGATATTTGTAACTGTTAACTTGCCTTATACTAGGATATGTACAATTTTTAATATTAATGCAATCATAAGTATGGCATTTAATATTTTTGATAAAGTTATTATTTGGATATAACCTATATCTAATATAAACAGATTTCTGTACATTTAATTGCATTCCATTTTCATTTAACCACTTATTTATATTTAATATATCAAGCAAATCGTAATCACGAGATAGAAGCGGATATAAATTACTATTTTCGCCAATTAATAAATATGGTTCCGGGAATGAACCATTTTGAAAATGGTTGAAATCGAAACAATGACACGTGTTCTAATAGTACCCTTATGACTCCCTCAAAAATTTTCAATGCTAAAATATGGCATGTAATATATCAAACGACTTGGAATGATGTGTCATGAATGAATATAATGTAAAATTAATGATAGTCGAAATTGCTTTCAAGGTACCTGGTTTAGTGGAACCATTATGGCTCATTGGAACTTTCAATTCTAAAATATGGCATGTAATATATCAAACGACTTAGAAAGAAGTGTCATGAATGAATATAACGTAAAATTAATAATAATCCAAATTGGTTCAAAGGTACGTAGTTAATGGATCATTATGGTCCATTAGAAACTTACAATATTAACATAGGGCGCATTAAAATATGGTTCCGCGAATGGTTTAGTTTAACCTTTCGGTACTTAGTTATGTTATTCCTTAATGGTTTATTAAGTACCGAAAGGTGCTTTATGCTATCAGTGTGGGGAAACTTGCCTGTCTGTCTGTGTGTTTGTGTGTCTGTAACTCAAACTCCTCCGAGGCTATGAAAGATTTTAAAAATCCGTTTTCGTCAGTCGATGGACATGGTTCACGGCACGAACCAATCACAAATATTATCTAAATTGGTTCATTGGCACGTGCACAAATGGTACCTCTATTTTCCCGCCAAGCAATTTTCAATTTGAAGATATATTAAGCAATACAAACAAATTCTAATGACGAGATAGAAGCGGTTATTCATTACTATTTTTGTCAGTCGATGAATATGGTACATGGCACGAACCAATCACAAATGTTATCTAAATCAGTTCAATAGCACGTGCACAAATGGTACCTTCACGACCCCACCTAGCAATTTTCAATGGAGAGATATATTAAGTAATATATCAAACAAATCGTAACGACGAGATAGAAGCGGATATAAATTACTATTTTCGCCAATTGATAAATATGGTTCAAGAAATGAACCATTTTGAAAAAGTTGTAATCGAAACAACGGCACGTGCTCTAATGGTACCCTTATGATACCCTCAAAAATTTTCAATCATAAGATATGGCATGTAATATATCTAACGACTTGGAATGATGTGTCATGAATGAATATAACGTAAAATTAATGATAGTCCAAATTGGTTTCAAGGAACCTGATTTAGTGGAACCATTATGGTTCATTGGAAATTTCAATGCTAAAATATGGCGTGTAATATATCAAACAACTTGAAATAATGTGTCATGAATGAATATAACGTATAATTAATGATAATCCAAATTGGTTCAAAGGTACACTACATGATCAAAGGAGTTGGGAAACCTGTTGCTCTACCGTAAGGCCGCAAAAAGTTTCAATCAGTTGTGTGTAGGACCACCCCGAGCTGCTATCACTGCCTCCACCCTACATGGCCTACTGTCCACAAGTTTACGGTATGTGTTCACAGTTATTGACCTCCATTCCTCGAGGAGTGTCATGGTCAGTTCCTGGACAGATATAGGGCGAACCATCCTGGATATCACACGTCGTTCCAATTCGTCCCAAAGATGTTCGATGGGGTTGAAATCAGGACTCTGGGTGAGCCAATCCAGTTCTTCAACCTGCATCTCGTCAAACCAGTCAGATATTGATCTTGCTTTGTGACAAGGCGCATTGTCGTGCTGGAAGTGTCCCGTTATCCAGAATGGTCCTGTAGCCATCAGCATTGAGTTTTCCGTCCACCTTGATGAGCGGGCCCAGTCCAGTCCCACAATTACGGTAGATGTTCACAGAGGTGTCCCAACTCCTTTGATCATGTAGTGTATACAGGGTGTTTCAAAATTATGTACAATAAATTTAGTGACATATTCTTCAGGTCAAAAGAAGACGAAAATGTTCTATAGTACTTTGTCTGGAAACGATTTGTTTGCGAGTAATCCAATATCATACAGTAGGGAAGCACGGTAGTTAGCGGACGATATTTTAGCAGTTCCAGCGTTTCGACCCAACACTAGGTTGAGTGGTTTGTTCCATTAGTTGTGTACGGTTGTTTCCATTACTGTAGTTTCACTACTGTACATCCATTAGGAATATCAATTTCAGAACGTTTGCCTGCTTTGACATACGCATTACGATTTACGTAAAAAAAAAAATCATGTACACGTATTCCAGTGCAGAATACACTGACATGCACCTAATGTATGGTCTTGCGGACGGAAATGCTGTGGAAGCAAGAAGACTCTACCAAGAACGCTTTCCGAATAGACGTTTGCCAAATAACCGAACATTTGTATCTGTCGACAGACATTTGAGGGAGTGTGGTTCCTTTGGCCGTCAAACAGGACAAGGGCGGCCTGTAGCACATTCTCCGGATGAGGAGGATGTGATAATTGACATCATACATGATGGACCACAGACAAGCACCCGTCGTATTTCTTCCATGGTACACATTCCGCACTCATCTGTTTGGCGCATTCTTCACCGTCAGCTTTTGCATCCATACCACCTGCAACTGGTTCAGGCACTGAACCCAACGGACTATCCACACCGACAACGATTTTGCCAATGGATACAACGTCGTCATGCTGCAGACCCTAGTTGTCTCAGCCAGATACTTTTCACGGACGAAGCAACCTTCACCCGGACAGGAATCGTAAATTCTCACAACCAGCACCATTGGGCAGATGCTAACCCGCATGTTACCAGAGCTCGAGCGCATCAAGAGCGTTTCTCCGTGAATATTTGGTGTGGAATTGTCGGAAATAACTTAATTGGCCCTTATGTGTTGCCGCCACGATTGACTGGGCGAAAGTATCTTTTGTTTCTGCAGAATGCATTGCCAGAATTACTGGAAGATGTTCCTCTTTTGATAAGATCTAACATGTGGTTCATGCATGATGGCGCTCCAGCACATTTCAGCCATGTCGTGCGAGCACACCTTAATGCTGCATACACGAATCGGTGGATAGGTCGAGGTGGACCGGTAGCCTGGCCTGCAAGATCACCCGACCTTAATCCCTTGGGCTTTTTTCTGTGGGGTCATGTGAAAACGATCATCTACAGCACAGATGTTCCTAACATTATGGATCTGCGACAACGAATTGAAAATGCATGTCAAACCGTTCGTAATGCTGGCGACGAACTCTTCCATGATATCAGACGGTCGCTCATGCAACGAGCCGAAGCGTGCGTGCGAGCTGGTGGCGGGCACTTTGAACAATTTCTGTAATTTGGAGCCACGGGTTTAGTTGGCTGTATCGCGTAAATAAATCGTTTCCACACAAAGTGCTATAGAACATTTTCGTCTTCTTTTGACCTGAAGAATATGTCACTAAATTTATTGTACATAATTTTGAAACACCCTGTATGGTTAATGGATCATTATGGTCCATTAGAAACTGACAATATTAACATAGGGCAGTTTTAAATATGGTTCCGGAATTGTTTAGTTTAACCTTTCGGTACTTCGTTATGTCATTCCTTAATGGTTTATTAAGTAACGAAAGGTGCTTTATGCTATCAGTGTG
The DNA here is from genome assembly GCA_023313115.1 of Rhysida immarginata. Lineage (NCBI taxonomy): Eukaryota > Metazoa > Arthropoda > Chilopoda > Scolopendromorpha > Scolopendridae > Rhysida > Rhysida immarginata. Next base: position 772,867 of record JAHWFO010030762.1, on the reverse strand, counting down.
GGGAAACGTGTCTGTCTGTCTGTCTGTCTGTCTGTCTGTCTGTCTGTCTGTCTGTCTGTCCGTCTGTCTGTAACTCTAACTCCTCCGAGGCTATGAAAGATTTTCAAAACCTGTTTTCGTCAGTCGATGAGTATGTTTCATGGCACGAACCAATCACAAATATTATCTAAATCGGTTCATTGGCACGTGCACAAATGGTACCTCTATTTTCCCGCCAAGCAATTTTCAATTTGAAGATATATTAAGTAATATATCAAACAAATTCTAATGACGAGATAGAAGCGGTTATTCATTACTGTTTTCGTCAGTCGATAAATATGGTACATGGCACGAACCAATCACAAATGTTATCTAAATCAGTTCAATAGCACGTGCACAAATGGTACCTTCACGACCCCACCAAGCAATTTTCAATGGAGAGATATATTAAGTAATATATCAAACAAATCGTAACGACGAGATAGAAGCGGATATAAATTACTATTTTCGCCAATTGATAAATATGGTTCAGGAAATGAACCATTTTGAAAAAGGTTGTAATTGAAACAATTGCACGTGCTCTGATGGTACCCTTATGACACCCTCTAAAATTTTCAATCACAAGATGTGGCATGTAATATATCAAACAACTTGGAATGATGTGTCATGAATGAATAACGTAAAATTAACGATAGCCCAAATTGGTTTCAAAGACACCTGGTTTAGTGGAACCATTACGGATCATTGAAACTTTCCATGCTAAAATATGGCATGTAATATATAAAAATACTTGGAAATAGGTGTCATGAATGAATATAACGTAAAATTAATGATAGTCCAAATTGTTTTCAAGGTACTTGGTTTAGTGGAACCATTATGGTTTAGTGGTACCATTGTGGTTCATTGGAACTTTCATTGCTAAAATTTGGCATGTAATATATCAAACGACTTGGAATGATGTGTCATGAATTAATATAACGTAAAATTATGATAGTCGAAATTGGTTCAAAGGTACGCGGTGTAATGGTATCGTTATGGTCCATTAGAAACTTACAATGTTAACATAGGGCTGTTTAAAAATATAGTTCCGCGAATGGTTTAGTTTAACCTTTCGGTACTTGGTTATGTCATTTCTTAATGGTTTATTAGTTATAAAAAGTAATAAATAAATTATTAAATAAATAAAATTATTATTATTTCTTTTTTTATTAAAATCTTTGGAGAGATATACGAAATTTTTCTAAAACAATAAGATAATACAACTTCTAGGGCGTGCAGCTGCTCAAGTATTTGCTGAAAAGGCGAAGGTACTTTCCCTAATGAGCTAATAACTGGAGAAAATTTATTTTTCATATGGTTTTTTAATGTCATAACTTACTTTAGAGAATTTATAGATAATATTTATATAAACAAATTAGAAAATTATAAAGATCTCAACTGATTGTGTGAGAGGGGAATCTCTGCTAAAACCACTACTGTCAATATGAACAACCACGTTCAGGACATGATTCTACGCTCAGTAACTGAATACAACTCTGTTGAAACAGTTACATTTTGATGAGGGATAGCAATGACGCTTTAAACATAGTTCCTGAACACTCTCAATCCACCTATGAAGTGTTTTTTAATATAGACAGAAATAATTCAATACTCTTAGTCTTTCTTTGATTTTCTAAAATGTTAAGGATGCAATGGCGAATTTTCCTGGGCGAACCCAATTGACACAAAATTCCAGTCGAGCACTTTAAAGAATTGTTTTCGCTTTTCCAAAGTGAACATATACTTTATTAAGGGTTTTTCTTTTATATTCAAATTCAGATATTGCAAAATTTCACCAAACAAACAGCCCGAGCAACGCGGGGCATATCAGCTAGTTCAAAAATATAGTTATCGTAGAAGACAACGTTACTGACAATAATTTAACAGCTAAACTTAGAAAACGCTAACATTCATAAATCACATAGTCGCTCCCTATGGCTCCATCACGTGTCCAAAAAAAATACGTCATAAAGTAGCCCACATAAAATTTATCTGACAAACGTCTTCAATGGAAGAAAACACTTCACTCTAACTAGTGAGAGCTGATTTATGTTAGATGTGTACAAAACATTAAATGGTCAAAAATTAACTTCCTTCTTGAATGTAGAAGTAAATCCGGAGAGAGAATGGATAAAAAAATAATAAGAAAAAGTCACGTATCTCTTCGCTAGCAGAGAGCCAATTTTATCGGCGAAATACGCTTGTAGACCAAGCGGAAAGATTCCCAACAATCTTCGGAGCAAAAATTCTGGTTAATCTACTCTATCCGCATATCGCGCGATGACTGATCATGCGACCAGGATAAATGAATTTATTTTTTAAAGACTGGGGAGCTGCGTCCCTCAGACTCCCCTCTAACTGAGTAATATATACCCCCTATTCTATTTAATCATAGTATTTAAACCAGGAAATCAGCAGGTATTGATTCTATCACAAAGAGCGCTCTGAAGAATTTGCCTCCTAATGTTGTCTCGAACGTTACCAGGGACATAAATGACTGCTGGAAACGTAGTTACTTTCCTGTCAAGTGGAAAGAGTCCGTCATCGTTATCAAAAGTAAGCCTGGTCTTAAACCTGCTCTCGCTGTCAGTTATAGGCCTATAAGCATTGTTACTTACGCTATCAAAAGTCTTTGAACTCGTCCTCCTTAAGAGGTTTAACGACGCCAGTGTAGCCAACAATCTTGTTCGTCAAGAGCAATTCGGTTTTCGCCTAGGTCGCTCCTGCCAACTTCAGATCTGGAGGCTTGTTGCAGATCTAAACAATCCTCTTAATTGTGCTAAATACAATGATCTTGTGTTTTTGCATGTCCGAAAAGCATTTGATCATGTTTGGCATAACGGCCTTATACTGAACGACCAATTTATTAGAGACACCCCTCTAATGGAAAGTGGATCGGCCTCCCAGTGACACACAAACAATGAAACAGGCCGAATCGGTGTATAAAAGGGATGTATTGGATCACAAGTTGCAGTAGCAGCAAAAGTGGACCGAATATGGGTAAATCTAAGGATTTGACCGACTTTGAACGAGGCATGATCATTGGAGCTCGACGGGCGCAGTCGAGCATTTCGCAAACAGCGAGCCTCCTCGGATTTTCCCGTGCAACAGTATCAAGAGTATTCCGTGAATAGCAGTTATGCCAAAAAACAACCTCCAACAAACACAACTCCGGACGAAACAGGGCCGAGGATGAACGAGGCCAATGGCGACTGGCACGAATCATCCACAGCATCAGGACGGGAACAGCCCAACAAATCGCAGCGCAGTTCAATGAGGAAGCATCCCAACCCATTTCGGAGCACACGGTGCGGCGTACCATGCACCGGGCTGGGTTTAACAACAGGTGGCCAGTACTGGCACCGTCGCTGTCACCGCAAAATAGGAAAGCGCGCCTGCTTTGGGCACACCGTCATCGCCACTAGACACTGGATGAGTGGAAGCAGGTCGCCTGGTTCGACGAATCGCGGTTCCTACTTCATCATGCAAACGACAGACTACGCATCTGGCGCAGACAGCACGAGGCCATGGACCCATCCTGTCAGCAGACAACCGTACAGGCGGATGGAGGAGGAGTGTTTGTCTGGGGTGTCTTCTCTTGGGACACACTGGATCCTCTGATATCTCGTAGACTCATCCCTGAATGCGACACACTACCTGAACATTCTTGCCGATCAGTTGCACCCGTTCATGATGACTGTGTTCTCTGGTGGTGACGGACACTTTCAGTAGGACAATGCTCCCTGTCATCGTGCTCGAATGGTCTTGGACTGGTTCGAGGAACATGACGCGGACTTCCACCAGCTTCAGTGGCCAGCTCGGTCGCCCGATCTCAACCCGATCGAGCATTTATGGGATGAAGTGGAAAGAACCATCCGACGCCTTCCCACACTACCGTCCAACCTGCACCAATTACGGGACGATGTGATGTCAGCCTGGGCTGCTATTCCTCCACAACGGTTTCAATACCTTGTTGAATACATGCCAACACGTATTCAGGCAGTTCTCGCCGCTAAAGGAGGCGCAACACGCTATTAGCGGAGTGTCTCTAATAAATTGGTCGTTAAGTGTATGTAAGACGATTACTTGTGATGTTCCTGACGATATTACTGCTTGATTAGTTCCTTTCTGTCGAATACAATTTTTCGTATTAAGGTTGGCTGCTCTATGTCTAATCCTTGTGACGTCAATGCTTGTGTAACACAAGGCTATGTCCTAACCTCTGCACTGTTCAAAATTTTTATCCATGGCTTCCCAACTTTTACTAACAAGGAGAGGCTACGACATTGGGGAAACGGTTTCAGGTGGGACTTGGCCTATACGTAGAAGGTCCTTGCCTAAGCATGTGTGCAAAGCCGTAGGGCGCACTATTCTGCCGTTCGCGAGATAATTGACCTGAAATTTGGGCGCCTGAAGCAGCACGCCTTATGTACGCTGTGCGCACATGATTTGTGTCATATGTAAATTTAATAACTTGCAGAGAGTATGCAGTGGAAGATGAATGATATGACAGAGGTCGTATAATTGGGTACAATATTCAATTTTTATTGAATAAGAATAAAGATAAAGTAAATAAATGATATTTAATTAAATAAGCATAACTAGTTGGCTTAAACTAATTAAAGCTAAATCAAATAAATCATGTAGTTGTATGCATAACCAAAACACTTCAGCAGTCTATTGTTGAACCACAAACACATAACACTGATCATAAATCCGATGCAATTCTTTCGGGTTTAGAATCGAGGAATGACGTGTAAGCTTACACTAGCACTATTGGTAATCAAATAAGATAATCACTTGATCTCAATATAACCGTATATGATATAAGCAACTTTTTAAGTAATGATGCACTCAGAGAGTTTCACAAATGAGGAATATCGTTGGATGCGTTGGGTGAAGCAACCCACACTAATATATTAAAAACAGGTAAGTATTGTCTAATCCGGTAAGTACACTCGATACCTATGGTATCCCCGAGTTCAGTCCAGTAGGCACTGTGGAATGAGAGAATTAAACGACGATAAGTAAAACCAGTAATCTAACTGCTCGTCACCTACACTCTACATGCAACGAAAAAGTCCGTGGAAACTGGGATCCAGAAAGGAATATAAATTGGCAGTTCGGTCATAGAAACACCACACAGTTTTAGTTTCCTACCAATACAAATCCCACTTCATAAATAATGTAGGTCTTCATTCCATACGGCTACAAACCTCTTACCATGGAGCGACATGATATTCTGTAGCTCCTCAGTTAGGGAAAAACTTGTGCTGCTACTTGCGCACTTGCAAATACTTGTACACGGGCTTGCTGAATAAAGTCCGTAGCGGTATTGTAAATCCAGCGAGGCAGAGCTGGAATACGCATGCGCTCATTCCCGGTATACGCATTGTGTATTGTGATTGGTTGCCACTAAACGTCACTGATATTTTACAAAATGCAAATGGCGGATACTGGACGTGTTAACGGCATTTGTTGACTGTATCGTAATTGAAAGTTTTAATTGTTGTTGTTCAAAATTTTTGTTGCTATGGTTAAATATTGTTGTGTTCCCAATTGTCAGAGTGAGGAGAAACAAGATAAAAAGAAAAGGTATTTTTCAAACCAAGCTTTTATAATGTTTTATTTAGTGGCAACAATAAAGCTTAGTTTGCAACAATAAACAATAGATATATTTAACTGTCGCCACAACGAATTGTCCAAATATCACAATAAACAATTCGTAATAATGAATTAGTACCATAAGAACACGAACCAATGAACCGATTTGAAATTTTTTTTTCTTTATCATAAATTGTCATCGATCCTGTGTATGTGTGTCAAGTTTCAGCTCCCTAGCTTGTCGGGAAGTTGGTTTAATATTAATTACAAGATTTGACCTAAACAAACTACCATTGCAAGTTTAATAAAAGCTTTTAATAATAAAAATAAACATCATTAGAAAATAATTTTATAGTAATTTGGAAATGACTATGAAATTAAAATTATGAAAGGTTATCAGTAAACATTTAAATCATTATATTTTACAAATTTAGGGTTAATAATGTATGTTGAATGAATAAAGATAATAATAAAAATCTTTAAAATAGTGGAAAACTATGGAAAATGTAAAAAAATGAATTTTACTCAAATCACAAGTGCTTACAACACGACCAAGGTACGCCATGTTTTAAGTGGTCACGTGGGTAGTCAAGGCTACGAAGGCTACGAAGATGTTTGAGAACGAGAGTTTATGATAAAAGTCAATTGAGGTGAAAAATTTGAAATGCTTCGAGCAGAATGAAAGAAGATTCCAGCTGAAACTTTGGAGACATTGATTGATTCTATGCCACCTATGCAAGACAGTAATTGTTAGAAAGGGTTATGTAACAAAATATTAACTAATGAACAAAATATAAAATGTCCGAATCGACGCGGGAACAATGCAGGCACACGTAAATGGCTATAGTCGATTCGGGGCACGTTTTCTCCCGATTCGGACGACCCTCGATTGGCTAGAAGCTGAGCAGAGGAAATTTGCTAATTTTAATCACTCAAAGTAATTTTGAATTTGGCAGCAGAAACTTGCCAGAAACTTGAATTTCTATCAAGGTCAAATTGCCAGGTAAATATTTGAGTAAATAAATTACGGCTTTTTAAGATTTGGGCTTAATTATTGACAATGCAAATTAGGAATGTATTATTGATGTACCCTTAAAAGGCTAATATGCAGTGTATTCTTAGAAGACTTGTAAGAGAAAAAGTCCTCTGGAGAACCCTTATACTAATTCTTAATTAAAAAATTTCTCATGAAGCTACGAGGGTGAATCAAAAAGTAAGTTACACTCAGCACCATCTGTATTCGAAGAGCGCCGACATCATTCGCTGTTTTAAGGATCTTGTCTGTATATCTATAATTACAACCTGGCATAATCCCACATGCTCACGTTTTTACTGCGTACGCATGAGTATTGTTGTCATGGCGTAGCAACTGGTTGTATACTCCAAGCTATTCCAGCTTCATTCTTTTAAAACTTTTTTCTATCGGACCTTTTAGTTAATAATGTTAAAGTAATAAAGTATGTTATTTAATATCTCCATGAAATGACAGTAAGAAATGTGCTCGCAGGGAAGCTGGAATAGCGATAGATGCGTAGGAACACAGGAAGCCATTCTCAGGTGATGAAGTCGCTAACTCTTCCAATGGTGTCAGCTTAATATGAACCTGACTTTAGATATTTTTTGATATTCTGAAGACGATTGTCGGTTTATAACCTTTCGTCTGCTTTTGCAATTCCTGAAAGATTTACTAAAACTCGGTTTGTTATTGGAGCACACAAAAAGATCATTTAGTTTCTTCTTATAAAACTTTTGACTTTCCTTGTTGCACTGATTTAAAAATGTCAGCGTATTACCTTTCTCATTTTCCTGAGAAATTTTATCGTCATAACCATAATTGCTTATATTTTTATTATTTTCTTTTTTCATTATTTCTAACAATTTTGTTAGAGCGCCTACTCTGATGTGTCCTGTAGTGACTTTTAAATGATAGAATATTTTCGGTTTCACTATAGCCTTTTTATTGTTTCGTCCATCACTTTCCACATCTATACGATATCAACTGCAGTTTTTTATTTAGTTCCTTAATGTTTTGCTGAAGGTTGATGGATACTTTTCGTTAAATCAATGATAAAAAGAACTTTCATGTCTTTCTATTAGTTCTACAATGATTTAACATGCCCTTGATGCCTTTGAGCATTTACTTCCGAATTTTCATATCTGTGTTTGTTCGTATGGCCTGGCATAAAGCAGGGAATCTTATAATGTTGTGTAACAGTTAAATCTATAGATGGATATTCCCCTGGTTGGAATTTTTTAATTTTTTCTGAACTTCATTGTTGCATTATTTACTATTGCCTGAATTAGACTTATGTTTTGGTTAGCACTGTTACAATTTCCGAAGGAATAATTTTCGATGAGAAGTCTTTCCTAACTATTTCTCTAGTATTCATATAAAATCCTGGTTTGCCTAGTAAATTTTTATTACTATAATTTTTTTTTAATTGCCTAGGTTGATCGGCATTCATAATAAGTCACTTTCGTAAGGATTTTGATAACATTTTATCGTTGGTCCATTCTTTTACTAATTGACTTCCCGAGTAGGGTGAAATATTACCTTGAATCTCTGACCCTTCTTTGGTAGCTGAGACTATACAAGTTTTGGGTATTAACCCGACCAACTCCTCTAAGCAACAGCGAAGCATTTGTTGATCAATTAAACCCATAGAGGCCAATACTAATAAGGCTACTGATTGTCTAACTTGTTTAATCGATTTATTTATGTATATATTTTATAGATTTAGTTGTTTACATGTTCTTTGTTTAATCATCTCACCTGCTTCATTGAAGTCACTTTCTAAACTTAAGTCTGTATCTGACGCTATCTCATTAAAGTTTGGTAGGATATCAGACAAGTCCAGTGCCTGATTGTTTAACAACTCGTCGGTTAAATTCATTATATATTTGTTAAAGAAGAATTACCCAACATACATATTTCCTCTTTAATGTCGGGAGAGAACATACTTATATAGGCTTCAATTTTATTTCTCTCATCACATTATTGAACATTGTCAAATAGTTTTTACACGTTACTATTAAAAACTTTTACAGTTTCCCCGTTCTTCAATTCTTGGAGCCACTTCTTGAGCTGTTTTTGCTCTTTTCCTTCTATTAAAATTCAATAATAAAAATTATACTTATCTATCTAGTTTCCGCATTGAAGAGGCCACTCCTACCGTTGAATCCAAAATTCTTGTTTCCAACTTCACCGTATATTAGCCCCAACTTCTCTTCGATAGTGTTGGACCAGTTCTTGGTTGCAAATCCGTAATTACTGCTATGAACTCTCTTGAAATGGCTTTACACGGTAAAAGTCCGCAGAAATAGCAAAACTTGGTAATGCATGTATAAAATAAAGTTCACCATTAGCAATGGAAATATATAAAGTTTTTTTAACTTGCCGATTTGTCTCTGTGCACACTCGGCAACAAGCCACCCCTCCTCTGTCACGGGGAATACCACTAATATGTACAGAGTGAGGGGTAAACAGAGACAGGGTTAAATACATGTAGATGAACTTATTAGAGCAGTAAGTAAATATAATAAGATTGAAAAAATGGTACTGATGTAGTACAATAGTAAATTAAATCGTTCACAAATTGAAAAATATGAATTATTGCAATAGGAGATCGCCATCTGGTATTGGAGAGTTTGTTACCATCCGTCGAATAGGTGAGTACAAAATGACTGTGACATGCCTGAATCCTGGCATGGATTAGATAATATTAATAGTAAACGAGAAGAGACAGTTAAGGGGTTCATGGAAATTACATTGGTTAATTAAATTATTTAAGCTTAAAAATTATGTGAATTGTCGACGGGAAGTGACTATAGAAGCCCACCAGTGATGTGACTATAGAATCCCCCCTTTACCTGCTTTTGCGTCTCCGTCTATATCCTTGGGAAGAGGTGGCTTGCTAATGTTATCCTCTGCGTTTGGCTGACAAGCCAGAAACAGTCTCGATCTTCAGAATGTGTGGCTTCTCACTCTGACAGTCGATGGTGGTTCCACCGTTGACTAGGGTGACGGGTTATTCCTTGATATCCTTGTTTGGCTAGCTGAAGTTGACGTGGGTGATTTGCTGGCAAACTCCTGTTTGCCGTTTTGCTCATAATTCCCATTGTTTGCTTTTCCTGCAGCTCTCTGGCATTCTTTCGTTTCGCCTTCGTCACGATGTCGACTCACCTCAGTAGCCTCACGCCACTCTCGCCAGCTCGTATTTATCGCCTTCACGGAGCACACTCGTCGACTTCCTTCACTTTGCTTTCCATTTCTCTCGTATCTCCTTCTCTCTTCATTTTCCGACCAGTCCTTTTGCTGTGTAATTTCATTCTCTAAAAACGGCGACGCATTGCATTTAATTTGCCATTGTTTCTTATTTCTCACTGCTTGTTTCTTGTTATCTTTCACCAATGAGCGGTCGTCTGGACCACACATCTCAGTGGGGGAAGAGGACCAGTGAGAAGTGACTTCTTCCTCTCGATCGCCTTCGATTTTCCTGCAACCTGCCAGAGAGAAACGCAAATCGCCGTTTTTCGCTTTTTAAAGCTGTTTTTATACTTAAATTATGGAGCAAAATTAAAAACTTCAACGGAAATATGTTATATTTTCATGAAAGAATGATATTCTCTTAAAAAAAATAAATCGATTTTTTTGCGTGGATTAATCCTTTAGCTTATTAGTCAAAGGGAAACAATAACATAAACTAAAAATATTTAGCAATGCTGCCTGGGTGATTTGAAATGCCCCCCCCCCCTAATCGATAGCTGAGGCTATCTCTAGGTCGAGTTCAAAATTCAATCAAAAATTCGAACTACTAGAAGGATGGGCGAGGTCAAAAATTTTAACACCGACTTGAGTTAGTGAAGAAAATCATTGTTGCTACGATATTCAACAATACGTTGACAATGGTGGCAATAATCATTGCTTCACCAACCCAACTCTTGGTTTACATGCTTCACCTCACACATTGTCCAGCGGCAGAAACGAGGCCAACGAGAGACAGTCCAGGACACTAAAGAGTCACCTAACTCTCGGAGTCTGAGCAACAATCCATCCTTCATTGTTTCCAACAAACGAAAAAATACTGATTTTTAAAATCCAAGATGGAAACAATGAAGGATGAATTGTTGCCCGGATCCCGATGGTAATGTGACTTTTGAGCGCCCTGGTCTGTCTCTTTTTGGCCTCGGGCGCAAAGTCAAGACGTAGTAATGAAGTAACGAAGTAATGACGTCAGTTTCATTGTTAAAGGCTATTTTAATACAGATGTTAAGCAGCACATAAGCGCGAACGACGCGTGCGACGTTTTCAATCTGAAATGACGTACCACTTTAAAGTGTGGAGTCAACTATGGTCTATAGAAGTAAATGGTCATCCAACTTTCGCCATTTTCCATTGTTTAGGAAAGCTAGGGAATTCAAATCACGCTAGGAACCGCAAAGGTCGCAATGGACTTTGTGCGATGTATGCCGCACCTGGCGTCAGTTTAATACCATAATTTTAGTTATTTTTTTATTTGATGCCCAAAATTAATAGTGAGCTTAGTAATGCATTCAATAGTTGGTTTATCAATTATTTATTTAATATTGTGTAGAATACACTAATTTCAGCAGTATTATGTCAATAATTTTGGCTGAATTCAAACAGAAAATGAAACTAATATTTCTAGCTCACGATAAATAACGCTGCATGCGCTATTAGGGCGGTTATACATGCAGCGCCAGTTTTCAATGGACTTCTCGCTCTATCTGGAGCTAGAAACTTTAGCTTCATTTTTCAGTGGAGTTGGATGACCATTTACTTCTATAGACCATGACCGAGAGAAAAGGTCATAACATCATAAGAAGGCCAAATTTAGGGCTTATTATTAAAAGTACGAAAACAAAACCCTTCTTATGACGATATAAACAATGTATGACGTTTCCGTGTGGAGGCTTTCTCTCCAGGAGGTTTTGACCCAGGCCTATCTTCTCGTCGGCTGCGATTTCCCGACAAAACCAGCTAGTTAAACAGGCCCTGACATTGTCTTTTGGGCTAATATGGTCAGGTGAATTTTTCGCTTCAGGGAATGTTGATTTCAAGAAACAGAAGAACATTGATTGTTGACGTCAAAGATGAAGACAATGAAGATTGGATTGTTGCTAGCACCCCGATGGTCAGGTAACTTTTCCGCTTCCAAGCCTTGTTATCTCGTTGGCCTCGGGTTTTCGACGAGCCAATGAGTAAGACAGGCCCCGGCCAACAACTTCTAGAGAGAAGGCCTGCGGACAAAAGGTGGTGGATACATTGTTACATCATCATCAAGCGGCTATTGTTAATCGTATTTCTACCAATAATAAGCCCTAAATTTGGCCGCGTGATGATGTAATAATGTATACACCTTTTATCCGCAGGCCTTCTCTCTAGAAGGTGTTGCCCCGGCGCGGAAAAGTCATCTGACCGTACTAGCCCGAGTAACAAAGTAATCTTCATTATTTCCATTTGGATTTGAATAATCGATATTTTTTCGTTTCTTGGAAACAATGAGGGTTAAATTGTTGGCCGGACTACTATGATCATGTATGAGCTATCGTAAAGTTCAGGAGTGCTCATGGCAACAATGAGCTTTCATATTTCCGTTGTCTCGACCGTTGCGTTTTATTCATTGTTTAAATCAGCACGAGTCTCTTTGTTATGGCTCCGTCCGTTTGTTCTTTTTTTTCTTGTATCATTCAGCTTTGTGTTAGAGCGAATAAAAATTGTGTTGTACATGTCGTATATACTCATGTCATTTAGAATCTTTATTTAGCCAGATCAAGTGACTTTTCGCGCCGTGGCCTGTCTTTCCCGTTGTCTACGGTTCCCGACGTAGCCAACGAGAAAGACAGGCCCCGACGCGGGAAAGTTACTTCATCATAGTAGTCCGGCCAACAATTTAACCTTCATTGTTTCTAACAAACGAAATAAATATCGACTGTTCAAATCCAAGATGGAAACAATGAAGGTTACATTGTTACTCGTACTAGTCGTAACCACCGAGACAGAAGGCCTCTTCGGATGAAAAGTAATACATTGTTACATCATCATAGTAAGGGCCGAGGCCAACGAGAGACGGGCCAGGGCACTCAAAAGTCACCTGATCTTCGGGGTCTGGGCAACAATCCATCCTTAATTGTTTCCAACAAACGAAAAAATACTGATTGTTAAAATCAAGATGGAGTCAATGAAGGATGAATTGTTGCCCGGACCCCGATGATCATGTGACTTTTGAGTGCCCTGGTCTGTCTCTCGTTGGCCTCGAATAAGGGCAAATTTACGATTTATTATTGGTGGAAATACGAATAACAATGCCCTATTTATGATCATGTAACAATGTATGAAGTTTCAGAGCGCAGGCTTTCTTTCTAGGAGGTTTTGGATCTACACGTTGAAACGTGGCTGCATTTACGTGAGAAGAGATGAGTACACGAACTATGTTGAAATGCTGTTTGACATATTTGTTTTATGATCGAAAAAATGTTTTTCAGCTATTACGGAATAGACATACACTGCCTGCATAAAAATGCAGCGCCTAGAAGGAATGGGTCGATTTATTTGAAATTTTGCACACATGTTGCATTGGTGGCATACAAGAAATGATTCAAATTGCAAGCAGTAATCCAGAAGAACGCTGCACAGGGTGGCTCCCATGCCCCTCCTGGAGAGTAATGGTTCCGACCAGATTTGCATGAAATCTTCAGTTTGATACCTGCGTTGTACTGGAACAGTTGACTGTAGGTGTGGACAACAACGGCAATACCTTGCACACGCCGCCGTGCTCCTTTGACAGAGATCGACTTGTGGGACTTCGAGAGGCTGGATGGTCTCATCGGCTTATCGCAGCGGAGATTGGTCGTAATGTTTCTGTAGTGGCTCGATGTTATTAGCAGTGGCTTACAGAAGGAACGCACTCACATAGACCTGGTTCTGGACGCCCACGCACTATTGACCCACGTCAAGATCGTCGAATATTACGAGAAGCTTTGGGCAACCGTACGGTATCCACAGAAGAGATAAGGGCTAGAGTGGCACCAGCTTTGTCAAGACGGACCATTGGTAACAGTTGGGTAGCTGCAGGACTGCAAGCACGGATACCGCTAGCCAGACTCCCACTTCTGCAAGAACACCGTGCTGCGCGATTGCATTGGTCCCGCGAAAGACCCGACTGGAGAGCCGAATGGAGATTTGTGGTATTTAGTGATGAGGGCAGATTCTGCCTGTACACCAGTGATGGACGTGTACGTGTGCGGCGAAGAGCAACAGAGTGCCATCTTCCACAGTATATTGTATATGGCGCACAGGTCCAACCCCTGGCATAATGGGATGCGATCAGTTACAATTCGTGATCGCCCTTAGCGTTTATGGATCGAACATTGAACAGCATTCAGTACGTCCTGCAGATTGTGGAAGCTGTTCTTCTGCCCTTCTTGCAACAGGAGGGTAACATGTTTTTCCAGCAGGATAGCGCCCGTCCACACTGCCCGTGGTTAGCTTGCAAGCATACAGCATGTGGCACTAATTCCCTGGCCACCACGATCTCCGGACTTGTCGTTAATTGAGCATGTGTGGGACATGATGGGATGTAACGTTCATCGTCGCTGCACACTAGCTGCAAAATTTCCACAATTGCGTCAGCAAGTTCAGAAGGCTTGGAACAACCTACCCCAAGACGACATCCGGCATCTTTATGACCCTATGCATGCAAGAGTCGAGGCCTGCATTCAAGCTCGCGGCAGTTTTACGACCTTCTAATATGGTCTATTGGGCATGGAAGCCATCCTGTACAACGTTCTTCTGGACGTATTGTCTTGCAATTTGAATCATTTCTTGTATGCCACCAATGCATCATTTGTGCAAAATTTCAAATAAATCGACCCATTCCTTCTAGGTGTTGCATTATATTTTTGCCAGCAGTGTATGTAATAATAAGAACTTACTACATAATTTTTTTGTAATGTACAAGGTCTTTATAATTAAAGTTCCATTTTGACATGGCCATAAAAAAAAACTACTGGACCAAAAACTATAATACTTGATAATATTATACAAGAGGGTATGGGAAGTTCATACCCACCAAAAGAAAAAAAATTAGTTCAAAAGGTCACCACCAGCATGGAATGGCGCTCTATGCAATATTCGTATACGAAATTAGATACGAAGACACAGGTTAACAAGTCTTTAATCGTTACTGAAATTAGTTACATGTTGAATGTGGCCTCCACCATTTACTGAAAGCAGGTTACACCGGATTACTACGTTCTCAACTGTAGCTCGTAGCATATCAGGAGGAATGTTGCGCACCTGTCGGCGTATCGCATCTTTCAGTTCCGCCAAATTCCTGACGTTATCACCATAAACAGTGGCTTTGAGGTAACCCCAGAGCCGGAAGTCACAGGGGTTGATATCTGGTGACCGGGGTGGCCAAGAAAGGGGGAAGTTTCGCCCTATAATCCTTTCATCTGTGAAATGTTGCTGAAGTAACTGTTTGACACATGTACCAATATGAGGTGGAGCCCCATCCTGCATAAAAATCGTTGTGTCTAAAATGCCACGTTGCTGAAGTTCTGGTATCACAAAACT
This sequence comes from Rhysida immarginata, assembly GCA_023313115.1. Classification (NCBI taxonomy): domain Eukaryota; kingdom Metazoa; phylum Arthropoda; class Chilopoda; order Scolopendromorpha; family Scolopendridae; genus Rhysida; species Rhysida immarginata. The sequence continues at coordinate 757,647 of JAHWFO010030762.1, read as the reverse complement.
TCTTAGCATCGACGCCATGAGAGCAGCAGTCACAGTGCATGTCACGAGTCCATTTCTCGACTGCTCTTCAAAAAAATACGGTCCAATTATAACATTTGCTGTCATACCTCACCACACGGTAACTTTAGGAGAATGCAATGGAATTTGATGGAGAACATGAGGGGGACTGGTGGCCCAAATCTTGCAGTTATGGGTGTTGACATCCCCATTCAGGTAAAAATGGGCCTCGTCCGTCCACAAAATGTTCCATGGCCAATGCTCGTCCACCTCCATCCGTGCAAGGAATTCCAATGCGAAGGTTTCTCTACGAGGACGATCGTTAGATTCGAGTTGTTGGACAAGGTGGATTTTGTATGGGTAGTATCGCAGCACTTTACGTACGATCTTGTACACCGTACTCAGTGGTAAGTCTATTCGATGTGCTATTGCACTTAAGCTACACGCCCCTTGTGAGGTTTCCATTTTTGCTTCCTCTACGGCTACTGAAACAGCTTCCACGTTTGCCTCAGAGACGGGTTTCCTTCCTCGGCCAGGTGCTACCGATAACAAACCTGTGGCTTCAAACTTTGTCATCATCTTCTTCAAACTCTGCGGTGTCATTGGCCCTCGACGTACATGTATTCGTTAAACGGTACGATAATGTTGTAAAGCCTACCGTACATTGCTATTGCATTCCTAATAACATTTAACCAGAAACGCATGGTCTTGCATGGTAACAGGCATCGTCGACTAGTAACAAATGAGGCGTACTGACAACGAGGTTCCCTTTCTTATTTCTGAAAACCAAATGACTTGTTAAGCGCATGTGCATAAACCAAATTGTTAACCTGTGTCTTCGTGTCTAATTTCGTATACGAATATTGCATAGAGCGCCATTCCATGCTGGTGGTGACCTTTTGAACTAATTTTTTTTGGTGGGTATGAACTTCCCATGCTCACTTGTATAATCTTACCAAGTATTATAGCTTTTGGTCCAGTAGTTTTTTTTTTATGGCCATCTCAAAATGGAACTTTAATTATAAAGACCATGCACATATAACAAAAGATACACATCATATTTATGCACATCTAAAATTGGCACACAAAAAACCAAACCTATAAACCTTAAAAAATTTAATTTACCAAAATAAGTTATTAAAATATAAAACATAAATTTTAAATTAAATATATAGATTTATTTCTTTAATTGTGCTTTAATTTTTATTTTCATCATTTGTTTTTATATTGTATCACATTTTGTAATTTTCTTTTTAAATTTATTTATTCTCATCTATATCTGATAGTGAATTTTGAATGTCGAAAGCAAGCAAGGATGAGAAGGAAATGAGCAGGCGATTTGTCTGCATGCGGTCGCATTGGTTTGCACGCTTGAACCTAAAGTACTAGCACCTTTTATGTCTAATACATATACAGGGTGAATCAATAAACTATTACTTCGCATACAATTTCAAAACAACAAATTCCGAGTGGTGATGTAACAAATCTGTTGCAGGCAACATTTAAGAAGTTAGGTAGAGGCTATACAATGGTGGTGTCAACTTTGACCTTTGACCTCAAACATTGCACCTTGTAATTTGTAACTTTGTAACCGCTACAGTTAGAGAAAATCTTCAAATTGTACAGTTGTAAAGCTCAAAACGCTGATTTTAACAAAAAAGAAAAACAGATTAAAAATAAAATCTTATAAATATTCCAAGGAGGAGCTTTAGCAGTGAAGCAGAAATATATTTATACGTTTATTAAAAAGAAATTAATCCCTCCCGCCTCCCGAGTAGGATAAGGCAAGTCATCTATTTTTACCCCTTTATCTGCACTTTTTACCTCTCCCCAATTTTCTTTTAATCAATAAATTGATTTTCTCGAACGTAATATGTAAAAAATTTAAAAAACCTCGTATCTTCTTTCCTTTCTCATCATTTCCGAACGTATGATATATCACATGCCATAGTTCTAAGGACCAAGTTGACTGCCACCCCCGCAAATCCGATCCCACTGGAACAATTGGGCCTGAACTTCATAGTAATGTATATCTTGCCTAGAGGAATCTGGATACTGGATTTTACGCCTTTAAATACCTAAATAGCACATAGATATGTTGCCCTCTCCGAATCCCACCCCCGTAATTCCGACCCCCGTATACCAATCAAAAGCAAACTAATTAGTACTGTGCCCATAGTACTCTACATTCCGAAGTTCAAACTTCTACCTCAAAAAATGTAGAAATTATGAAGGGGACAAACTGACATTATAAAACCAAGAAGTAGCTCCATTCTTATTCTACTTACGAGGATCAGTCAAATGAAAACCGGAAATATTTTTTTACAGCTCCTTTATTACACACAGCGTCGGTACACTATTTTTCAATGTAATACCATCATTTCGATGCATTTCCGCCACCAAGTCGGGAAGACATGGATACCTCGGGGAAAAAATCATATAATGGAGATCTTGCTTATACCGAATTTCACTCCTTTATATGCATAAATACACATAGACCTTTTTGTCTCATCTAATTTTCATCCCCAAAACTCCGACTTAGTGGGCGAATCAAAACCAAACTAAATAGTGAAGTTGCACATGCCCTTAATAAGCTACATTCCGAATTTCACCCTTCTACCTCAAAAAAGGTAAAAATGATGAAGGGCACGGACTGGCATTATAAAACCAATAAGTAGCTTCATTTTTCCGCTACTTAATAATAAAATCTTGTAAACATTCCAAGGAGGAGCTTTAGCAGTGAAGCAGAAATACATTTATACGTTTATTAAAAAGAAATTAATCCCTCCCCCCCTCTCTCCCGCCTCCCGAGTAGGATAAAGCAAGTCATCTATTTTTGATTCATCTGCAAGTCTTTTACCCCTTTATCTGCACTTTTTACCTCTCCCCAAGTTTTTTTAATCAATAAATTGATTTTCTCGAACGTAATATGTAAAAAATGTGAAAAACCTCGTATCTTCTTTCCTTTCTCATCATTTCCGAACGTATGATATATCGCATGCCATATGTTGCCATAGTCCTAAGGACCAAGTAACTGCCACCCCCGCAAATCCGATCCAATTGGAACAATTGGGCCTAGACATCATAGTAATGTATATCTTGCCTAGAGGAATCTGGCTACTGGATTTACGCCTTTACGTACCTAAATAGCACATAGATATGTTGCCCTCTCTGAATCCCACCCACGTAATTCCAACCCCCGTATACAAAACTACATGTAAATAGTGCAGATAGTAAGCTACATTCCGAATTTCAACCTTCTACCTCAAAAAAATGTAGAAACTATGAAGGAGACGAACTGAAATTATAAAACAAATAAGTAGCTCCATTCTTATTCTACTTACGAGGGTCAGTCAAATGAAAACCGTAAAAAGTTTTACACCTCATTTATTATAGACATAGTTGGTATACTATCTTTCAATGTAGTCCCCATCTTTTCAATGCATATCCGCCACCGAGTCGGGAAGGCATGGATACCTCGGGAAAAAAAAATCTTCATACATGTATAATAGAGATCTTGCTTATAGGAATCTGCTACACATTTTTCTGCTACTTAATAATAAGCTTCTAGATTATGAGCAATCGTGCGTCGACAAAGCGATTTCACGTGCGCGCGCCGATGTCAATAATGCTTAAAAGATGAACAGAAAGTAACAATATATCCCTTCTTGAGAAATCGATTGTTATATGATATGCCAGTATATTTGAATTCTTTACACTCACTGTCCCGCAAATCCGACCCCCCTGGAACAATTGGGCCTAAACTTCATAGTACAGTAGATCTTGCCTACAGCAATTTGGATACCGAATTTCACGCCTTTACGTACCTAAATAGCACATAGATATGTTGCCCTGCCTGAATCCCACCCCCGTAATTCCGATCCCAGTTTACCAATCAAAACCAAACTAAATAGTGCTTATGGGCATGCCCATAATAAACTACATTCCGAATTTCAACAGTCTATCTCAAAAAATGTAGAAATTATGTAGGACTGACATTATAAAACCAATAAGTAGCTCCATTCTTCCGCTATTTAATAATATAGATCATGAGCACTAGAGCAATCGTGCGTCGACAAAGTGATTTCACGTGCGCGCGCCGATGTCCGTAATGCTTAAAAGATGAACAGAGAGTAACAATGTATTCCTTCTTGATTGTATAACAATGCCTTTATCTTTGTATTCTTTATAGTCACTGATTTTGCACGTGAATTTGACTTGAAGGGTTCCACGAAATATTCTGAAAAGTTGATACGGCCGAGCTAAGACTTTGATGGTCATATTTCTGAAAACAGAATTTGAA
>JAHWFO010030762.1:679807-743347 GCA_023313115.1 Rhysida immarginata | reverse complement strand
AGATAGACCCATCTTGGTCATGTGACTGTTCAGTGCCGGAGCCTGTCTTTCTCGTTAGCCTCGAACATGTCACAACTGACGTCATAACATTTTTCCATTTTGGATTTTAACAATCCAATTTTTCCATTTTGGATTTTGATTCGTTTGTTGTAAACAATGAAGGATGGACTGTTGCTCGGACCCCGATGGTTAGGTGCCTTTTGAAGGCCCTGGTCTGTCTCTCGTTGGCGTCGTTTTTTCATACGTTCGCGTTTGCGTGCTGCTTAACCTTTCTGTTAATGGCAGATGTTTTGATATCACGCAATTTTGATATATGAGCGATGCTTACTGAATTGTGAACTCAAATCCAAAAACTCGTCCCCGGGGTGAAAAAAATGGTTAAAATTTTTATTTTATAATCTAAAACAGAGATGAAAATTGATCAACCATTGCTGATAAACAATGGACAACTAAGAAAATAATAAAATTGTTTGGCACCAAATAAATAAATAAATAAATAAATAAATAAATAAATAAATTTAAGAGAGTTTAAAATTCATTAAAACATATCAAATGAAAGATTATGAAGTAATCTAAGTAATTAAGTGCCACCTTTTATTGCAACTTAAACAATGCTTTAGTTTTTTCTTAATTCCGATTGTACGCTAATTAAATCCGCCGAGGAAGCAGTGGCCTTTTCGAAGTACATGTATTGCATTAATATGTTCAAATTGACACACTCCAGTAACACAACTACCGAAAGAGTATAATAATTTTTTTAGATCTTTACGATTGAAATTTAAGGATAATTGAAAGCTATAATTTTCTGTTTCTCTATTTATATAATTAAAATTTGCCCAATTTATCCTAATTTCGAATCATTTAAGTTTAAGAAACGCATTAAAAGATAAATTTCTCTAAGATGGGAAAAAAAAAAGAATTATTGCAAGGATGCTTGAAATTACCTATGACTTTAATAAAAAATGATGCGCAAGGGTGTTATTTTTTTATGTCTTTTGGAAGTAACAGAAGCTCGTCCTTGAAAATAAACTAAGTCATTATGTTCCTATTCAAAAGATATTTTTAAAAGAAAAAAGGGTCTGTCCATAATTGACATCACAAAAATGCAAATGAACGGAGCCTGTGCAAATTTTTAAATTAAATGGTAAGGATTTTAACTATTAATAAAAATAACTATTAATAATTAATATTTTAAATAATTAATACTTTTTGTTATGGGGCTAAGTGAAAATTTAGAAACATTAATAATTTTATTTGATATCACAATAAAAGCTCACTTAATAGTCCGCGATTCCCTCTCTGTGTAATTAAGGTTTTGGTTCTTCCGCTATTATCTACATTATTACAGCAATTTTTTTTACAATAAATACCAAAAATTAGTATTTCCTAATTTTTTTTATTTGTGCATGTGAAATAAAAACCTATATTTTTACAACAGAAATGTTGCTACATCACAAATGAATTGCATCATTGAGTATCCTACGAAAAAAATAAGGCGACACTATTTACGTAACAGTGACATCGCTCGTTATTCTTTTCCTTTCTTTTATTTTTTAATTGTCCAATCTTAGTATCGGGGTTACTGCTGCACATGCGATTGAGCTATTAAAAGACAAAATCAATAATTGCAGCTTAAGTTCAAAACAGAAATGTGCTCGAAACGAATCTCCGTGAAAAATAAAGGAATTTTAATCTTCGCGTTGATATTTTGAGGAAGATAACTCTCCTATTCTTAAAATGGTTACATGTAGTATTGAAGGAAGTCGAACTGTGAAAACAAGCTATAGTTTAAGGAATTTTATAATGGCCTCTTTCATACTCCAGGTGAATCAAAAGTCTCTATACAAAAGGGGATAACGATGATTTATGTCTGCTTTTCTTTTTGCAGTACATGAACCAATTAAAAGAATTGCCACTAACGTAGGAAGAACGAATTGACATTATTCTGTCAGCTGGGAATAGTACCACCCGAAATTTAGCGCGTATGTTCAATGAAACTCACGGAACGGGATGACACCGTGGAAAACTCAGGTCACCCAGGTCACCAGACCTCACTCCCATGGATTTTTACCTTTGGGGCTACCTAAAATCGATTGTGTACCGAAAGAAAATACATACTTTGAATCATCTTAAAAGTAGAATCACGCTAGCTTGCAAACAAATAACGGGAGAAACATTGTCACGTGTTCGACAAAAGTGGTTGGAGCGTCTGTCACTTTGTTTGGACATGGAAGGGAAACGTGGAACATATTCTGTAACGGTGGACTCGCCCTGTATTATGGATTACTTTTATGTAGGGTTTCTTTGTTAATCATATGCAGGTTCAAAATTATGTATGGATTCAAAATTGTTTAGAAGCTGGTAAAAAGAAATCATAAAAACCATAAAAAATGAAAGTGAAGAATACGGTTATAAATTTCATAATAATGAGGAACGACTGCTTAAATGCCTCCTCGCTGTTTAAATGTTAATAGTGTATTGTAATAAGTTATTAACAAAATAGCTATTATTATTATTATTATTAAATTTGTAAAATGTGCATAATCGGTCTCGAGAATAACGTTTTACAATGGTTCTCTTCTATGCTGATCGGAAGAAGTTTTAAACTCTGCTTTCAGGACGTTAAGTTACCGGCTTTTCCGATTAGATTAAGAGCGGTGCACCGTGGGCGAAAATGACAATCTAGCCGGAAAAAAATAGTTTTCGTGTAATTCTTGAGCACAGGATGTATTATGTATTACATATATATATACTCTGTAAGTAACAATGTACAGTATTATGCGTATGTACAGGGTGATGGAAATATTAGTCACATACCAATACCGCATTTCCTTTCTAATATCAAAACTTTCCCCGAAACATGTAACCTACAATACATATAAACTGATAATTTAAAAATGATTCTTAATTCAATAATTGATATAATCAATGATCAATAATTCAAACGATACTAGATGTAGTAATAAAGAGAACTTACATGTAAAGTTTAAACTATTTTACTCACACTCACAAGAATGTCTTCAGAACAATTCTCCAAACTTATTTGCTGATGACAAACGATGGTAGCGAGAGTTTTTTCTCTGTTTTATGCAGGAGCACGTCACACAGTTCTCCATGAGTAATTTCGGTGGCCTACATCATTGTACAAAAAATGTAATAAAGTTTTTTCCGCACTTTACCGCACTATGGTTTTAACACAGTCTAATGTGTACAACACAGTCTACTCAGACCAGTTGATGTTATTGTGACACCCCCTTGACACGGGTTTTAAAAGTCTGTGTAAACTGCCAGCTCTCACACGGATGTATTACATGCGTATGTAAACAACTGAAAGGCCTGCAACTATCGCTTATCAGCTCAAAATAATGAGGACACTGTGTTCTACAATGTTTTCGATTATTTTGTGGCGATATAGCTAAGTATAGTCATGTGGCAAATATGTATAATTCGGTATTCTAAAACGCTAATGAGTTGGAATGACATTTTGTTTGTAAGATAAAGTAACATCAACTGCTAATAGAGACATTTGCACGAAAAAAAAGTCTAAAATTAAAAGTATGCAAAATGATTTTTTTCCGGCTAGATTGTCATTTTCGCCCACTGTGCGGTGTACCGCAGGGCTCTCCATTGGGTCCCTTGTTATTTAATATTTTTATAACGGGTCTTTCTCACTTGCTGGTACAGTTACCTGTCCGTATTTTCATTAATGTTGACGATATTAAGTTATTTTACTCAATTACGAACTGGAACAGCTGCGAGACCCTGCAAAATGGTCTGGACTTGGTTTATCAGTGATCTGTAAGCAAAAGGCTTGAACTCAACGCGGAAAAATCCTACGTGACTTCCTTTAACCGAAAAACCGCGCCTTTCCTTTATGATTATCATATCGAAAGCAAGCTCCTTGCTCGGAAGAATCATATCAGAGACTTAGGAGTTGTCTTCGCTGACAACTGCTCGTTTATACATCATATTGACCAACTCAACTTGGATATTTCAGGCCGTCTAGGACTAATAAAGAAGTTGTCACCCTTTTTTCTCTGATATTAATACCTTTCTACAATTTTATAAAGCTTTTGTTGTCCCAAAAATTCTCTACTGTGTCTGGATTTAGTACGAGGTTAAATGCAATCCATCACTTTTCTCTAGCGCAAACTATTTAGTTTTAATGCTTTCCTTTGCGATCATGTTAGACATCATAATTCCATTCATCATAAACATAAAATTTTTAATATTAAGTATCTCATACGCAGACATTTTTTCAATATCCTACTTAATATTTACCGTGGCAGGTTAATTGTCCCCTCGCTCATTAATGATTTTAACTTGCATAGTCTAAGAAAATCCAGAGGCGGTTTCAAGATAAAACCTATCAATGGTAACACAATGAGCCAAAACCGCTTTTCCACAACAAAATATTTATTACGCCTGGATACGTATTTCGGACGCTACGCGTCCATTTTTCAACAAGACTGAATGTTACAGACAATCGACAATCGAACAGTGTAGTGAAAAAGAAAGACGCGAGTGGTCCAGGAACCAAGCTCACTTTGCACGCTCGCCCAAAGAGTAAACCAGAAGAGGTACACTGAACTGGGAGAGAAGCCTGATGAACCTCTTTAGTCCTCCAGAGAATAAGTCCCAAGAAGGGACGAGAGTCAGATTGTAAATTGACGAATAGAGTCCCCAAAAATCAGTGTGCCTTAGGGCTATTTATATATAATAGGGACTAATCAAGTTCCTTTACAAGTGGATAACCATATAACGCAAAGCCAATCAGGTAAATTACAGCCAAGAATACAGAATAAATTTGAAAAAAAATAAGCTAATCAATTGCGAGCAGGACACAAGTACACCAAAGAATAAATAAAAATAAAAAGAGGGTGAAGTAGCCAATAAACGAGCGCGGGGGGGGGGGGGAGCTGCAGTTATTTCAAGATAAGTCAGAGAGAAGGGCCAATCCGGTAAAAGCCAAAAGGAAGGTCGAAACAAAGCGCCTCAAGCCAGGGTCCACTCAGAGAACCCAAAAGCTATTAGTGCACGTACCTAAGCAAGTTATCCCAGCCATTAAGGTCCATAGGGCCCTTGTCACCATTAAGGAGTTTGCTTCCCTGCTCTTTGTATATCTCTAAAGTTTCAAGGAAATTGAGCTTCCTCCAGTCGCAGGTACGGTGGAGAACTTCGAAGTTGTCAGGTTTAGCGTCATGTCCAGTCTGTAGAATATGCTGCGCGAAGGCAGAAGCTTCCGGATTGTAGTTGCGGATGTACCTGAAATGATCTTTGATCCTGGTAGTAACCATCCTCCGTGTCTGCCCGATGTAAAAGGAGTCACACGTCCCGCAATTTAATTTGTACACGCCAGAGCTTTGGTCAGGTTGTATTTTATCCTTGGCCGACCCCAGGAGTCTCCTGAGAGTGTGCGAGCTTCTATAGGAGATCCTGTGTCCAAACCTTCTGGCGATTTTGTCAAGTCCTTTACTGACTGTTCTGTTATAAGGAATCGCCCAATACTTTGGTTTATCACTCACTGGTTCCAGGGTAGTTGCTTGAAGTATTGCCTTTTTCCTTGTATGTTTTCTGATGAGGTTTCCAATCATGTCTTCGCTGTATCCATTACTGGCAGCATAACTTTTAATCTTGATAACTCCTCCTCTCTCTGTTGTGGGGTGAGTGGGAGGTTAAAAGCCTTGATGATCATCTGTTGAAAGGCTGATATCTTGTGGGCGAAGCAGTGGCTTGAGTGTCTATTGATATATGCTGGTACGAATGTAGGTTTTCTATAGACCCCAAATGTTAATTTGCCATCGCCAGTGTCTCTGTCAGTAATGGATACAGCGAAGACATGATTGGAAACCTCATGCAGGAACATGCTGCCCAAGATGGAACATCATGAAAATACCCTGGTTGCTGGTATCCTGGACCACTCACTCACTATCAGGGGTTCCCTTAGGTTTCGAAGACCCCGTCATATCTTGGATGTCAATTTTGAGAACATTAACAAGGTCCAACTTATCCCAAATTAACCCTACCGTTAAATTAGTCAATAACTACTTGGAGCATTTCAATAACGTAAATTTAGATGATGCCAAAGATATGCATCTATCATTGTTCTTTTAATTTTATCTTTCTCTCTCTCTCATCTCTGTTCGCTTCTCTCTTAGTGCCATTTCATCAAAATATTACCTTCTTCAATTTATTCCTTTAATTATTTCTATCTGTAGCATAAATCAATTTCGTGACTCAGCTTTTGCTTCGTTTTTCTTGTTTTTGTCCTCCTTTCTCCCTTCTTAATTGACTTGGCTTTCCCCCCCTTGATTTTATTTAGTTTATCATTCTATTTTATATGTATTTTTCATTAACCCCGTTTTGGGCTTCGGCCTGTTGGGGGACAACATGGGGCTCTACCCGCCGGTTTATCTGGCGGGTTATTACCTGTTGTTGTTACAATATCATTAATTATTATTATTATTATTATTATTATTATAACCGATAACAGAGTTAGAACTTATTAGTACAGCTAGAAGACTATCTGCCTCCAGATCTTGTCTTCTGGCTGATATTCCTGATTATTTGTTTAAAGGTTGCATATCTGCCCTGGTTTTGCCTGTGGTCTATTTGTTTAATCTCTCTATTTCGACCGGCAAATATCCCACAAAATGGAAGCAGGTTACAATTTGTCCAATTCCCAAAAAATCAGCTGTCGAGGGTATTGGTAATTTTCGTCCTATCACTCTGATTATTTTTCCAGCCAAACTGTTGGAGACTATAATCGCTACTCATCTATCTGAGTTTATTGACAATTACTTGCCGGACTCTCAGCATGGCTTTCGGAAACATCGTTCCACTCAGACTAATCTTGCGACTTTGACTCAGACTCTCTCGCTCCATTTAGATCGCAGGGATCAGGTTGACGCTATTTACTTGGATTTCTCAAAAGCCTTTGATCACGTCAACATTGAACTATTAATTCACAAACTAAACTTCATTGGTCTTTCTAATACTTTATGCAGTTGGTTTAGTTCGCTGCTCACTGAACGTTGTTTTTTGCTCCGTGCCTGTGGCTTGGAAACTGGTCCTTATAAGATCCGTAGTGGAGTCCCCCAGGGCTCCCCGCTAGGTCCTATTTTGTTTAATGTTTTTATTGCGGACTTACCTTATGCAGTTTCATTCAAGCTGACTTCTTACTTTATGCTGACGATGTCAAAATCTTTTGTCGCATTTCCTGCTGGAATGATTGTGCTCTTTTACAGACAGCTTTGAATGACATCTATGATTGGGCATCGGGAAATGGACTATCCCTTAATCCCGATAAATCCTATGTGATATCTTTTACTAGGAAAGTCTCTTCTTATTATTTTGATTACTTTTTGCAAAATAATATTATTGAAAGAAAGATTTCAGCTGTCGATCTCGGTATTATATTCACGAAGGACCTTTCATTTGCTGAACATATTGATTCAGTAACACGTGACATTTGTCGGAGACTAGGTACTTTGAAAAGGCTAACCAACTTTTTTGCTAAACCCCTGTCTTTTCTCTGTCTGTTTAAGAGCATCGTTCTTGCGAAACTACTGTACCTTATCTGGATATGGTACAGTACTTCTACGCAGAAGATGCTCTTTCTGTATAATAAATTGATTAACTTTAAGCGTTTCTTTTTGGCGAAGTTTCCTACGTTTAAAGTGAATGATCATTTTCACAAAACTTTTGACATTTTTAATATAATAAAAAATGCCTTCTTTAATATTTTTTTGGGGATCTTACACAACCGTATAAGGGTCAGATACATCTCCACTTTTCTTCAGTATCGTTCAGTTCGCCCTCTTCGTACTAATAAAAACTTAATTATGAAATACAAGTGGAGGACGTATGTTTCGGATGTCAATCCCTTGGTCAAATTATTAATTAATTTTTATAATAATCCTCAATTTTTAGACATTAATCTTGATATACATCGACATAGATACATTTTTTTGTAAAAGTTTATGGTTTTGTTTACATTTCTGTTCTCTTTGCTTGTAATTTAGATAAAATGTTATTAATCATCTTTTCTTAATTATTTTTTTTATCTAGTTTTACATCTTTGATTTCTGAGTTTTTAATTTCGTAACTACGTGTACGTCTTTATCTTTGATCTTTTTTTTTAGTTTTTTTTTTTATTTGTTGCTAATGTGATTTTCATTAACCCCGTTTTTGGGCAGTTTGCCTGTAGGGGGACAACATGGGGTTTAAATAGATGACTTACCCATGGGTAGCCCATTATCACCAATCCTTTCCAACATCTATTTAAATAACATGGAGCACAATTTACTAAACAAATCACAACACAAACAACACATAAAAATATGGATGAGATATGTAGATGACATCCTAGTCATAACAAACAAACCAATAGAAATATTAATACACCTATTAGAAGAACGATATCCTTTAAAATTTACACACAACAACATGACCAACAACCGTATCACATTTTTAGATATAAACATTATAAAAAATGAAAATAATCTAGATTTTGAAATATATGAAAAACCAACAAAAGGTAACAACATACCACATTACTTATCACAACAACCCACACATCAAAAAAATTAACACTATTAAACAATATTTACAAAGAATAAAAAATCTTACATCCCCGAAATATATTCCCACAAATTTAAAAAAACTTAAACTGAACCTATTAAAAAACAAATATCCAATAACTTTAATAGACAAAATTTTAATAGATGCGTTTACAAACAACACAACAAAAACTATACCAATTCTACAAGAACAACAAAAAAAGATATTCAATACAATACAATAATAAAATTTTCCACAAACAGAAAAAAATATTAGAACAAATACCAAACATAAAAATCATACCAAAAATAACAAATAACATTACTAAAACATTAATAACCACCACCAACCTAAAAACAACAATCAATCAAAATAATAACACAAATATCAATTTCAAAGAAATATGTCAAAATAATAAAGAAAAATGGAACACTAGAAATATAATTTATCAAATACCATGTAAAAATTGTGAACATATCTACACAGGTCAAACTAAACGACAATTAGAAATAAGATTAAAAGAACATGAAAGAGCACTTCGCTACAAAGACAAAAACAACCATTTAGTAAATCATTGTATCAAAGAAAACCACACACCAGATTGGAATAACACAAAAATCATTGGAAAAGAAGAAAATTATAAAAAAAGATTAATTAAAGAAACAATAAATATCATTACAAATAACAAAAATTTAGCCAAACCATCAATAGAAATAAACAATAAATGGACACTACTTTTTAACAACAATCACCCTAATATACAATAGCCAACAATCATAACCAACAATTACAATCAACTTAGCTTCATCACCTTTATATCAATTGTTAAATTCTCATTTCAACAGTTTTCAACATTCAAATATTTAATCAACTGATGATGAGAAAAAAATTCTCGAAAACGTTTTTATATGAAATTTATCCCAAAAATTTGGATCAACCCTTCAAAATTTCATCTGTACTTCAAGATTATCGTTTTCCCCTATCAACATCATCTGCACAAGAACTTCATCTACATCCTCAATAGACTGGTTTTATTTCTACATCAACAACATCTTCAATAGACTACATCCTTGAGTTTTCTTTCATCTCCCAAGTTTCTTCAAGATTGGTGACTTTAATTTTAATTTTTGTTTTTATTATTTCACGATTTTCCCCATTATAAGGAGACTAAACTCATTTAAAATTAAAATAAAGGTTAGACATTTATTTTAAATTTCCTGTCAAGATTGCAAATCAATTTCATATTCTTTTATTAACTATCTTTTCCTGTTAAATACTAATGGTGATCGTATACACAAAGACACAGTATATGCACATGTGATTATATACAGTATAGTTAGAGGGAGACAAAAAGAAGCATCGCTCGAAAACATTTTTCATTTTATTTCGAAGGGGGAAAAAATTTTTTCAAGAGCTCCAAGAAGCAGCTGAACCAATATGAAGAACATCTGGCGCAATCTTCCGCCACCACAGGCACACGTGTTATCATCCACCCTCTTTAAAACGAACAAAAACTCAAGTTATAGCAAACTGATATATCGCCAGTAACAAACGTTATGATATGAAGACCCAAAGGGAGAGATAATTTACGATCGAAAAGTAAAAATTGAACTGTTTAAAAATTGTTTTTGTTTACGAATATCAGGTAGGTGAATATACGAATTGATAAACTGACCTGTTCAAAACGTATACCAGAATATTGTTAACAAAATCTTTTACGACTTTTTAAAAATACAACTATGAGCTATTATTTGAATTTTTATTCTCATTGTTTCATATCATTTATGATTTTTAATGTAACTGAAGCTATATCTCCCAATAAATTAAACGGAGTGCAAAAATTTATTTTAATTCAATTTTCCTAAGTAAATATATCATAAAAGGCATTTAATAAAATCTCGGTCCCGTTAATGAGAATTATCCAAAACTTAAAAATACAGGGTGTCCCAAATTAATGTCTTTGAAACGTTATAACTCAGCAACGAAATAAGATAGAAATATAAGGTTTGTTGTATTTTATTCCTTAAACTTCCTTAAGCCCGTACATGTTCAAAATGTCCACTTTCTGCCACACTATACTCCCAACACCGACGTCGAACAGAGCGACCTGCCGACTGGATTGTAGCTAATGGAATATCATTGATGGAATGTTTAATCTGATCTCTTAATTCCGTCAGTGTTTGTGGGTTTGTGGCGTACACCGTGTTCTTTAAAGTTCCCCAAAGGTAGAAGTCGAGAGAGGTTAAATCGGGAGATCGAGGCGGGAACTACGAATAGCACTTCCTCTTCGTCCTATCCATCTGTGATTGAATGTGTGATCGAGGAAAGTTCGATGAACACTGGATTTGGCGATACCAATTTCACGAGAGCATTGCCTTACTGACTTCTTTGGGGATCGTTCAAAAACCTCCATGACGGCATTAACACTCTCGTTATCAGTGGTACTTCTCTTTCTTCCGCACCGACCTTTCAACACATCTTTCACCGTTCCCTCGGCTTTAAAATTGTCTTGGAGTTTTGTTATTGTTACCCTTGTTGGCGGTGGTATACCAAATTCAATCCTTCAATGTCGTTGAACCTCAACAACATTCTCCACTTTCCAATAACACTGCGGTATCCACTTACGTTCATCGAATGAACGTCTCACGAATGAACAACAAATGAAAGAACATGGTTTATAAACAAATTAACAACAATGAACGTGTTGCTATGCTTTTTCAGCGTCGTCTGGATCATACACAACAAACCTTATATTTCTATCTTATCTCGTTGCTGAGCTATAGCGTTTCAAAGAATGTATACATCAATTTGGGACACTTTATTATTATGTTTGATCCTAATTTTAAATAACAGCAAATCAATAATGAGCTCAATTTAAGTAAAGCGCCTCGTAAAATGCAAGCATTCCTTTGATATAATAGAAAAATTTGAAAACGCTTCAATTTTTCATGCGCGACAATCAACATAATTTTCGGATAAGCATTTTCAAGGTTCCTTTTTTTATTCCTAAAAATAGAAAATAAATTTGCTACCAAATGTAAACAAACCAGCTATTTAAATTTTGCTCACCTATACAATTTGATATTCATCCTCCTGTTGCTTTCAAAACAGCCTTCACCTTCTATGATATGTGGATGGAAGATAACCAACAGAAGACGCTTTAGAATTTGCAAAATTATGATGAGACAATGCATCACGACTTCCTTTCCCTATCTCTTAGTTAGCATTGTGACATGGAATATTGTCTCACTGATAAAAGGCATCTTTATCAAGAAAACAGTCTCCATAAAAAGATGTATTGATCGGCAACGTAACCCCACATTAATAACCTCAAGATTTTTCTCGCGATAAACTTTTCGGGACAAGCGTGAACACCGGCAAAGAACAAAATCATTCGGCAGCTGCGAATGTCTCGCTTATTGCTCTAGATCTCCTCGCTATTTATTTCCAGAAAGTCCAATGAATCCATTTCCAGCGCAAGTGCATTTACTCCTAATAATTTTATGCTTGGAGGTTTACTCATCCACTGCCTCAGCCCTTAGTCTAAGAAAGTAAACAACTTTATGGCTTTTTTGGATCTTCTGAAGGATCGTATTGAATCTCGATTAGGGGCATCATTGCTGATAATCCAACAGTTTCCTACCGCAGACAAACTGAAGAGTTAATTCATTTATCTCGTCTTTCACGGCACACTGGTATAAGTGATTGTTTTAACTTTTCTCAATCTAAATGAATCCTGACTATGCGACTCTTAGATCTTCTTTCATTCCACTGGACTGACTGAACCGAGACAGGAGATTGAAGTAAAGTAATTTTGAAATTAGAGAATTTTATTAATAAATGTACTTTCAGTTCGATTGAATGCGCTGTCTAAAAAATGCGCACACTCAGGCGCGATCGGTCACAAACCAATTCTGATTGTATTGTATGATTGTTGCTGAGATGCACGTTATAGTGAGGAATATTAGTTACTGTGCGCATACATCTCTTTCTGTGAACTTTTAAAAAACAAGAAATATTAAAAATTGGTTAAATAAATGGATACAAAAAAATAATCCTTTAAAATATTAAAATACAATGAAACATTGTTGGAAGTTTTCCAGTTGCAATAATAGTCCTGCTTAAAACAGCGGAATGTCATTATTGTAAAATGTGACGTTTGTTGCTGGGCTGAAAAATCGAATGAAGAGAATGGGGTGAAGTAGTTCAACGTTTGGAAGCGACGGAGTTTTGGATAGGCTTTACATTCCTGGTTAGAGCACCAACGAGCTTCGACTGATAATACATTTAGTTTTTAGCATTCAACTTCTTCCATCCCTGCTTTTAGTTTTACTTGAAGTTTTATGTTCTCTTTTTTCATTCATTAGTTCATTAAGCTTTACGTAAAATAAAAGAACCAAATGTTTTTTAAATAAACCTGAAATAACCATCTATGAAAAACAAAAAAATATTCATTAAAGAATAATCATCAGATGTTCAAGTGAGGGTTTTATTATACGCCAACCTCAGCTGTTCAAATTAATGATGAAAAAATATACTTAATAATAATTAATTAATAATAAACAATTAATAATAAATAAATAATTAATAATAAAAAATTTGAAGCAATTATGGAATAGAAGAGCACAGATGTGGGGAGGATGCCTAATTAAATTAACAACCATTAGTTTCCGAACCAGACGTTATAGAGTTTGGTGTGCTATTTTGACTTCATCGAAACAGCATTGGAAAAGTTACGAGCTTCTCCTCCCGTTCTACCTCTTCCCTGGTTACATCATCATCAAGCGGCCAAATTTAGGACTTATTATTGGTAGAAATACGATTAACAATAGCCGCTTGATGATGATGTAAAAATGTATGGCGTTTTTGTCCGCAGTCCTTCTCTCCAGGTGTTGGCACAGCCCGTGTTTTCCACAATGAGAGGATGATTCGTCTCTTCCAACAATTTAATACACCCACTCTCCCCATTGCAACGCAATGCATTGTTGGAATTGTCTACAGCCGGAAAGACGGGCATCCGGACAAACCGATCACATAAGCACTTTTCTACGAAAATGTGCTATAAATGCTAGGTAGCATATTTTACCACGCATGCACTTGGCCTTATCGCTGTTTGCACTTGCTCCTTCATGGTATGATTAACCAGTCCCCAGTGGCGTGGCTTTGGCTGCGGCAGCTTTATCCGCCTCACAAACCTAGATCCAGGCGTAACGTGCGAACGAACGGACGAAACACAAAAGAATTATAATATAGATTGGATTACTTCCTTTTTATAGTGGTAGATATTTTTCCTCTCGTCCTCAGCCCTTTAATAATTGTAAAAAGTGTTTCTTATGGGTTACATATTTTTAGATAATTTTTGAACTTTTGCTTTGTCATTGATCTTCATTTTTAACCTTATACTAGCCATCAGAATCATTAGCAGCGATATTACTAAAACTTCATACGGAAGTCGCATTGGCGTTCTAAGTTTGTTTTGCTTTATCACGCTTCCATATCTGGCATGAATTAGAAACCTACATTCATATATTAAGAGTTATTTATGTGCGACATTGCAAAAGTATATTTTTGGCCCCTTTGTAATAAAGTTGTTGTGTTTTTAACAAACTGTTTGACGTCATATGATAAGGCATCCTTGTGGGCAGGTTGTTTATACTACCTGTACACCCTCACGCAACCGCCCTGCGATATTATTGTGTCATTATTTAAAGTAGAGAAAGAATGGAGCTACGGCAACGGAAACGGAATGACGTTAGCAGTGATCTGACAATCTAAGAAGTGATACGACAGGAATCAGTAATAGTCGGATGCAGTACGGGTAAGACGAGAGATCCAAGTGCATTTGATCGTAGGCAAATTGTCGGGGCCCGACGAATGGGTCACTCCATCTCAAAAGTTATGCAGGCATTAGGATTTTCATGAACCACTGTGTCACGTGTATACTGTGAGTACATCAATGCTGGTAAAGCGATCCCTGCAATGGCCAACTGCCGTGGACAACAGCGTGTGCATGGGCGGGGTCACGTTGTCTAGCTCACATCATAACGGCGGATAGACGGGCCACTGTGTAAGAGATCATGCGTCAATTTAAAACTGGTGCACAGAAACGGCAAGCAGTCACCCCATCCAGAACCATCTCCTCGCTATGAGGTACAGAAGCCATTGTCCCATGTGGATACCTCTGCTGATTGCACATCACTGGGGGCAATGAGTAGCATGGTCACAGAACATCGTCACTGGACTCCAGATATGCGGGAAGAGGTTGTCTGGAGAGAAGAGTCATGTTGGTACATGCCAAAGGTGTCAGGCGCAAACCACATGAAGGGATGGATCCTTCTTGCCAGCAGGGTATTCTCCATGCTGATAGAGATGGCATTCTTGTCTCGGGACTTCTTACGTGAACTGAAATGGGACTCCTCGTATACGTGACATTATCCCTCATAGATTACATTACCGGGATATCCTTGACGATCATGTGCTTCCGTTTACACGTCTTCAATATCCCGATGGAGGCCTCTTCCTGCATCAAGAAAATGCACGTGCCATCGCTCCCGAATTGTATCCGGATGGTTGGCTGAACATTCCACTGACGTGACTTCGCTTTCCTGGCCAGCAAGAGTCACCTGTCCTCAATCCTATGGAGCGTATCTAGGATGTCATCGAGTGAGATGTTTCAGCCTCAGATACCTCCATCAAACTTTCGTGAACTGTAGGACTTTGTTCAGGTATCGTGGGTTCGTATGGCTTCCCAACGCTTCTGATGTCTTGTCGAGTCTATGCTGAGGCGTAATCAGGGCGGAAGGTATTAACGTTTTTCAAACGGTAACTTATGGCGATCGATTTGGCATTCGATCAGAATGAGAAATGAAAGAAGATAAAGCCCTTTTACATTGTCTAAATACTATGTTCGAGGAAACCAGTTTTTGATTTAGAAAATAATAATAATAATAATAATAATAATAATAATAATAATAATAATAATAATAAAGGTTAAAAGGTGCGGATTAAAAATAAAGGATAAAATAATAAATGAGCTCAAATTTTCCTATACTCTCCTCAGAGAAATTAATTTCTTGTTTATTTGAACTTTATTATTTTCATCAGTCATCATATTATGTTACATTTTTGTTAATTAAGTATTCCTTTCTGTTGTTTACAGCCCACAGAAGTAGTCTGTATTACTCACGATTTTAAACTTGACACCACTTTCGAAATTGTACCTCTCTCTTGTTGCTTCACAAAAGGGAAAAAACAGTCTACGCTACCTGTTGTATCAGTGAGACTTTGACGATGGTTCATTGTTTATCTTTTTTCGTATAAGCATAGATAAATACTTACTACTGATGAGACCAAAAACCTATTAGCCTTCTGTTTCGTAAATGGTATTACCAAGAAGTCAGGTCAACTTAATATATCAAATTTTTCAAAATCCGCTATTTTTTACTATTTGTGGAACGAAAAGAATACTGATGATATCGCATGTGCCGTTGCCTGGCTGCAAGGTGAGATTATTGCATAGATGGCGGTAATCATATTAGACGAGGAAACACAACCGCATCACCACTTTGTTTTTTATGATCATATATGTACAGTCGGGTGCAAAAAGGTTTTTACCTGCTCCGTAGGGGCTGAGCTTAGCGGATGTTAATCGGTTGCAAAATCAGGTACTTGTACTGAGAGTCATGGCAGATTAGAATGGACCTCTTCCTTCTTAATGAAAATAGGGTAGAAGGTATATTTATGCCTGGGATGTGCTCGTCACGGGCTCTCTCCTGACAATAATAAGCGATAGCGGCTGACAACAGTATCGTAAAATCTCTGCCTACTGCCTCGAATGGCAGAGTTCGAATCCGATATGGATACACATTTATTTTTTTCTGTTCATTATCGCGTTTTTGACTTTGTTTAAGTTTTAAACGGTGTATGTAAAGAACACCATACACAGATTAAATTTTTTTCATCCAAGTGTGCAATTTGATCCGTTTATTTGAGGGTTTAAAAACTTTTCATGTTAATTGTCATGGCATGCTTTATTCTATATTTTAATTTTTAATAAAATATACACTAATTCATATCACCGTTACTTTTACAAAAATACTCTTTTGTTCAAATCATTTAATATTCTCTACTATTAAATTATATAATCCTATATATTAAAACGCAAAGCATTTTTTGTAAGAGCAAAATTGGCACTTCTGCGCATCGGCATCTGAAGCCAACAAAGAAAGTTACGACAATCCATCAGAAGCGAGGCCAACGAGAAAGACAGGCCTCGAAGCGGAAAAGTCACCTGATCATCTGGGTCCGAACAACAATCCAATCTTCATTGTCTCCATCTTGGATGTAAACAATGAGTGTTTTTCCGATTGTTGGAAACAATGAAGGTTGGATTGTTGTTCGGACCCAGATGGTCAGGTGACTTTTCCGCTTCGAGGCCTGTCTTTTTCGTTGGCTTCGATCAGAAGCCAGGGATATTTGTAATGATTGTTTTGAATTAAATAAACTGAAGATTTGCAGAAAGAAGCCTTGATCATTTTATGACGTTTCCTTGTGACTACTGAAAAACTCTGAAAATATTATGTTAAATGTTATATCTTTAGAAAGAGCTTTAAAAACTGATCGCTTTATCCGCTGACACTTTGTCTCAGTTCAATACTTTCAGAGAAACTTAGTTTAAAGCTATTTTCATTTTATGTATTAACTCATTTCTTATTCTTTGTTTATAATGAGATATTTAATCTCTGACAACTTTTTATTTTATTATTTTTTAATTAAAGAGATTGGCATTAATAATAATAAGATGGGTTGTTCTCCGTCAAATTTTGATGGGATCCATCTAGTTATATAATAAATTTTAAAAATTTTTCGGATGGTTTTGGCATAATTGTCGTTGATTATTTTATTTACACAAAATATACAAAAAATGAGACTTGTAACCTTTACAAGCAGTCAAAAGAAAATAGCTTCCACTTACACCTGTAAATCACTTCCGCATCACACCATAACGAGCGCTGCATCGGCTTATCTCTTGATCACGCTTATAATTATATCAATACTGTGCACCATTTATGTTACACTATTAACCAAATAGATTAGTTTATTATTAATAAAACAAATTTCTCATCAGAACAGCCAAATTAATCTTTTTGTCAACATAGTTGAGCACGTGACGTAAAACTTGCCTTCCCCCGATGCTAAGCAAAAACTTAATGGAATCGTTCCATAGTAAGCGTGCTCGACTAGATACCTGGAAAAAGTAACCTCATTGGATTGAAGTATTGTAAGGAAGCCGAACAAATTTGACTTAGGTCAAAACCTTTATGCACCCGACTGTACATATCATTTCAGCTGTTAAGCAGCCTTCATTCAGTTATTAAAAACAATTGTGAACAAGTGGTGATCCCGGTTCTTGTTTTCACTCCTCAAGGAGTATTCGCAATTTTCTCCCCTCATGCAGATTTTCAGGTTTTGACAGAACTATCTATCAAAATGGGATCAGCCCTTCATCTGAAAAAAAATTATAATATAAATAATTGCATTACGAAGTCTTCTAAATAATTGTAATTTATCCTCCATGAAGTAAATAAATTAAATAAATTGTAATTTGTTTGTTAAAGTGATTTCGAATTATTATATAAATTATTTCGAGACATTAGCGCTGCAGTCAACATGACGTATACGCTGTTTTCATAAAAGAAGTCCGTTGACCTTTGTTCGGGTCAGAGTGGAAACCAATCAAATGCAAGCACTGGTGATTCATTACTTTCTCTTTATACTTAAATAGAATCAGGAGACGTTAGAGAGAGAGCTAATCCTTAATGTTTTAATTCTGATCCTAACTGTTTGTAAACTTCCACATCGCGATATTTTTAAGTAAACAAATTAGAAAGAGTTTACAAATAATATTTTGGTCATTTTAATTTATTTAATGTACTCTATGTAAAAAAAAATTTCTTGAAATGTGTGTAGCTCTAAAGCCGTGAACATGGAGCAATGAATGGAGTAACTAAGCGATAAGCCGCCAATCCTGATTGGTTCGTTTCGTTGGAGTTCTTTTATTAAATAACATCATAAAAAATAATGTAGTTTTATGCGTTATGCAAGGCAGGAAATTCATTTTTCTATAGTTCATCCAGCCTTAGTTTGCGTGAAATGTGATGGACATGTTAATTGTTATGTATTGTTTAATTTTTATTATAACAATGTCCAACAATTGAAACGGCCATCACATTTCGCGCAAACTATGCTCTATCCAACAAAAGTCGGAGTGGGCGTGTCCAGTTAAACTTCCTATTTCAATTGTTAGACATTGTTGCCAAAGTAGAATGAACAATGTCTAACAATTGAAATAGGAAGTTTAACTGGATACGCCCCATCCAATTTTCGTTGAACAGAGTATAAGGCTGGATGAACTATAATTGTATAGTGTGCTCAAAATTACAAGTATTACAGTCAAGATCAAAAACACAGAAAGTACAGGAAAATTCATATCAAAGCCACTTTTTATTATAAAATAATAAATTAATCTAATAATATCATCTAAAATCTCAGAGGATATCTTATGTGACAGAATGCCAGTTTGGCTATGCAAGTCAGCGTCAAATAAAAAAATCATTTGTTCTGCCCTCCTAGAGATGAAATATTATTTAAAAACTAGAAGACGTACCCGGCGTTGCCCGGGATAATTACACGTGTTGGTAAACAGAACACTCTCAAAAAATTAAATTATAACTCCCAATTGGTTAAATAATAACTCAATCAATACAACACAGAGCAAAGGGACTATCCATTCTATGAAAAATACGAAAAACAGGAATTCTAGGTGATATACCGGGACCAGATAATTTAGACTCAAATTTTTCTTGCTCTGGACGAAGAAGCTCTTGCTCTATTCGAAACTCCCTTTGCTCAGATGTTTCAAATGGCAGTATAGCCTTTTCTGTTTTAGTTGTAGAGTTTCTCTGAACAATACTCGTTTTTTCTCTTTCCTTTCCATGCACATAAATTTTTGCCAGTCGTCTGGACGTTTGATAGGGATCTCAAGGGAGACACGCGTGACTCCTTTGCCTCATCAATAGATGCTGCCTTATTGATGTTCTGTCACTGCATCATCATTTTATGCTCATTATTAATGATTCTTGGAAGCGAACGTTCAATCATCGCCTTATCAACATCTAGGTTTCCAAAATATACACATTCCCACAGAATATAGTCAAAATGTACTTTATGAAATGTTTGGATCTGATGTGCTACCAAATAAGCTAGGTGATAACCCCGCGCGTGCCTCGAATTGTTTTTATGATTAAATTATGCAATATCTTGAAAATAAACACATGAAAACGCTTAGAATTAAGACAGTAAAAATTCATAATGAAAACTCGGAAAAAAAATTTAAATGCTCACAATGGATGGACCTCTCCATGTATGCCGCTGCTAGCCTAAATAATTTCTTAGTCACGTAATCTTACTTTAGATGTTCCCCTTGATGTTGTTGCAATTCCCACTCTCGGTGTCTTCAAGCAAAACTTGGCCATTCATCTCTTTGTGTAGTCTAGTGGTCGCCGATTCTTCTATTTACTTGCTTACCATTTGCTCATATAGCACGGAGCTAAAGGTGTGCTTCATCTATCTTCTCTCCTCTCTTTCTCAATTGTCTGATAACTCTCGGTTATCTCCAGTTACTGATCATTTTTAAAGTTTTTTCAAGAAATTGTTAAGTACTAAGAACACTCTTTTCTAAGAAAACCCTGAATAACAGGAATTCTATGCATTCTTCCAAATTCAACCTTATCTATATTGAACAAACTTTGCGTTACATTTTTGGTCATGAGATATATATTGTTGATCCCTGCATAGTGTTGGTGCATTGTGTGTTGATACCATTGTTGATACCTCTTGTTGCAGAAACTTTGTCTTACATTATTGGTCACTAGCAGAGGACCCGGCGTTGACCGGGATAATTAAGCTAGTAGGTAAACAGAACAACCTCAAAAAGCTAAATTAAACCTCCAAATTGGTTAAATGATAACTCAATCACTACAATATAGAGCGAAGGGACTATTCATTCTAAGAAAAATCCGAAAGACATGAATTTACCTCTTTACTGAAAAAATCCATTCTAGGTGATATACCGGGACTTGATTTACCGAAAAATTTTTTTAAAGGCTCACAATGGATGGACCTCTCCAAGGATTGCTTCTAGTCTAAATAATTTTTTACTCACGTAATCTTACTTTAGATGTACACTTGATGTTGTTGCAATTTCCTTTCTTCTTTCGATGTCTTAAAGCAAAAATTGGCCATTCATCACTTTGTGTAGTCTAACGGTCGCCGATTCATCTATTTACTTGCTTACCATTTGCTCAATACAGCACGGAGCAAGGAGTGCTTCCTCTATCGTCTTTCACTCTTTCTCAATAGTCTGCTAACTCATTATCTCCAGTTACTGATCATTTTTAAAGATTTTCAAGAAATTGTTAAGTACTAAGAATTCTCTTTTCTAAGAAAAGCCTGAATAACAGGAATTCTATGCATTGAATTCTATATTTCACAAACTTTGCCTTGCATTGTTGGTCATGAGACATATATTGTTGATCCTTGCATAGTGTTGGTGCATTGCGTGTTGACACCATTGTTGATACCTATTGTTGCACAAAATTTTATTTGCATTGTTGGTCATGAGATATATATTGTTGGTCTGTGCAGAGTGTTTGTGAATTGCGTGTTGATACCATTGTTGATACTTATTGTTGCAAAAACTTTGTCTTGCATTGTTGGTCACGAGATATTTCTCATTAATATGCTCTACCATAACCATGAATATCGATTTTTTTATCAATAATTTTTATTTTTTCGAAATCTGAGGTAGACAGTGACCTTCCTCATGCTTTGAAGGTCATGTATGCGAAATTTTATCAAGATCGGAATAAAACTGTAGATTTGTATAAAAAACAAACAAACAAACTAACAAACAAACATACATCCATCTTTATATGTATAGAAAGAAGAAAAGGCAAAATGCAATTTCAAATAAGGAGAGATAGACGACAAAAATAATCCTGCGTTAGTCACATGTATTTTGCTGAGCATGTTTAATTAAAAAATGATGGGTATTTTCATTATGAAAAAAAACAAAGTAAAAAAACAAAAAAAAAATCAAAAGTGGCGATTTTGACGTGAGAAACTATGCTCTTTGTTTTGGTGGGATCAGACGTGTGTGATCTATTATGAGCTGCTGATATCTGGGGAAATTTTAATACTGAAGGTACCGACAACAAATGATCGATTTGAATCAAGCTTTGCGTGAAAAAGACCAGAATATCAAAAAAGGCAACACAAAGTTAGAATACGATTGAGGCGTTTAGTTGGGACATGCGTTTAGCATGCGGCTTACTCGCCAGACTTGGCTCCGTCCTATTACTACTTATTTTCATCGATGGGACACGTATTTGCTGAGCAGCGCTTCACTTCTTACGAAAATGTACGAAAATCGCTCGATGACTTGTTTGCCTGAAAAGAGCAATAGTTTTGGCTTGGCATCCACAAATTGTCAGACAGGTGGGGAAAATGCGTAGCCAGCGATGGGCAATACTTCGAATAAAATAAATATTTTTTATCATTTTCATACAATAAACGTGCATTTTCTATACAGAAATTCAAGTTTTATATTTACATACTTGGTAAGGCAGAGCAAACCAATGATGTCAACTACAATAAGACTGGATCGAGTCATCTATGAGTGCGATAACTTAGGCACGTGTCTAAAGAATTGCCTGGAAAAGTCCACGGATATCATCGTGCACCTATGTCTGATAGCCATTCAGTAAAGTATAAGAAAATAATTTTGAACATTAAAAAAAGCTGAAAATAATTTTTTAGCTCTCATGAAATTATATGGACTTTCTTTGGCAGTAGAATTTCAACAAAAGTTATTAAAATAAATATCTTAAATAAATATTTAATGCAATGATGCCATTAGTTTGAACGTGCGTCCACGCTATTCATCGAGAACTATGCCTGGTGCTTATCATTTTCTTGGACACGTTTGAATAGCGAAGCGCTCATAGATGGGTCGACCCAGTCTTTATTGTAGTTGACATCATTGGAGCAAACACTAGCCACGGTGTCACATGATCTTTATGGTGATTGGGTGGTCATGTAATTTCTTTCTTTTATATCCGTGTATTGGATATACCTCAGTCTTAAGATTTTATTATTTTCTTAGCTAGTATCATTCTCCCTTTGTGTTCTGATGATAAGTGCCGGCACTCAAAAAACGTTAATATTTGAGATGTTTTTATGCTTTATGTAATTTTTTAAGAGATTTTCATTGGCATGAATTTATTGGATTGTAATCTTCAAAATTTAATAGTTCCAAAAATGAGAAATTTTATTATGTAATTTTTAAGAGACCTTTATTGGCATAAATCATTGGCCTGCAGCCTTCAAAAATTCAAAATTCCTTATGTTTCTTTTGAATCACAAGAGAAATAACAGTTTTATGATTGTCAATATCTCATTTTAAATTACAACTTTTACCGGAATTTGGACTATTTCCTCCGTGTCGACGTTTCCAAGACCAACGTTTGGATTATGCCTATTGTGGTAGTGGACTATAGAAATTTTTTAGCTATCATCCCATCTTATGTGAGCAGTGTAGCGTATCGTTTTTTTTTTCTTTGAACGGGTTAGCGAAACGCGGAATTTCACGTGTCCTAGCCCCAATTGCTACGACTTTATGAACGTTAGCAGCTTTGTCTTTCCTGATTGACCGACCGTGGTACTCGCGATGCGCTTCCTTCTCCCTCGTTGTGTACTTTATACTAGAGGATTGAGCCGATGTTCCTGTTTCTTTCTTACTGTAGAAATGGAACCGATTAGTCGACTGGCAGTAGGAGACAAGTGTCCCTGTTGTTGGCTAAGTTTTTTTTGACGCTTCTAGTTTGGTTCTTAGGAGGTTACCGTGTTCCCCCTTCTAATGTATAATTAAAGGGTACACATGACGCGTTCGGTTCGCGTTGTTTTATTGATTTTTTTTTTCTGCCATATGAGTGTTTATTTTGGTTAACTATCCCTCGCGTATCGGTTCTTTTTTTTCTTAGATTTGAGGAAATATTTAATTATTTTCCTCTAGATCTGACCTGGCCAGGTCAATGTGTGACTAATTTGTGATTTCGAGACTTTTCTCCTTTATAAAACCGATTTGTTTTTTTTGCGGCTGAAGGGACCAGTTATTATTTCACTCATCTTATGAACTAAACATAGTAAGTGTATAATTTAGCAATAACTTGGACGTTTTTCTCCCTGTCTTGAAGTTTTTGAACAATAATCGGTAGTTAGAATCTAAAATTTTTTCACTTTCTCTTAAGTGTTGATTCTTTTGGCTTTTAAAACAGATAGTAAAATGCCTAAGAATTGTCTTTTCGTAGTTACGATTTAGAGTAGTTCAGATTTCAACGAGGAGAAAGCATGGATCGACGGTTTCATTATTTATTTGTAGGAATAATCATAAATTTTTTTTTTTGAAAAATTCTGAAAATATTTCTATCTTTATTGTTTTAAATTTTTTCTCTTTAAGACCATGTAGCTAATCAGATTGTTTGAATTGCGCGCTACGCTTTCTTTTTCCTTTCCACTTTTGCGTGCGATTGTTGTTATTTAACTGCCCTTTGTTATCTGGGGTTAGTCTTTTTAGAGCGTCGCGTTATTTTTTTCTCGGAGCGCGAGTCTACGTGTCTCGTGTCCTGAGGACATTTAAAAATTTTTTTTTTCCTGAAAAAAAATATAATTTTCAGTCAGTCACTTTTCTCGTCTGGTCGGAGTTGAGTGCATGGTCTCTTCTCGGCCTCGTTGCCGACTTACGGAAAATTTATTACTCTCCACATGGTCTCACCGATCAAGTTTGCAAAGTCAATAATCAAGTGTCACAAAGTATTGTGACAGCGTTGAGTTCCAGTATTTCTAGCCCTATCCACAAGCTAAGAAATAATGCTGGAATTTCGACAATGTTCAAAAGTGACAATAGGTGGCGCTCGCAAAGAGAGAGAGACGTCTGTCTTGATATAGTCTTGGAGACAGGAAGTGCGCGGCGGAAGAAGCGCAGACGGCGGCGCAATGGAGAGAGCGGGAAGCGAGTTGTTTTGAATGGGGACTTGGCTTACGAGATCGAGAGGGAAAGGTCGCCTTTATCTTCACGGAGAAAGAAACGCTGGAAGTCTCCTCGTGTGAGAAAGAGAGCAAGAGAATGCAGGAGCAGCGAGGCGACAGCGAATGTCGGCATGCAAGAGAAAGAAATTGAGCAGGCATACGGAGAGGCGAGGTCGCCCTTAGCGAGCAACGTGAGTGCGTCGTTTATTAATGCCTATAGTGACTTAGTCTATTCTCTAGAGACCGACGGTGGAGATAAAATTACGAAGAAGGAAGACAGTGCTCCGTTAGTGGATTCCCGAGGCCATTCCAAGATCCCTACCTACCTGTCCATCGAGCGCAAGGAAGAAGGACCGGAGAACCAGCTCACGAGTTTTGCGGAGCCTACTCCACGCATTTGGGAGAAGGACGTGTGTGCTCCAACAGAGCAGACGGCAACATTAAGCGGATTCAGATTTAAAAGGTCCAGCCTGCTGTACGACTGTCCAAGCGTGACAAGGGACTGCGGTTTTGCGCTGGTCGGCATCTTCAACTTGAGCCTGAGAGATTGTGCGCCGTTCTTGTCCCGAGAGGAACTGACGAGCTTCTCACCAAACGAAATTTTGGGAGGAGTATTTCCTTGGTCCTTCCAAGCCTACTTGAGGGAGAGTCTCGGCTCCTTTGCCCCTATCTCGAGGTAAGCCATGATCCTTTACGCATTTAAAATTTTTCGTTTTTGCACGTAAAGCCGTGTGGGTTGTTTTAAATTAGACCTATTAAATTGGAGCACGTTTTATTGCGCTTAGAGTGATATAGTCTATTTTCTTTTGGTCACTATCTGGGCATAAATTCGAACTGAGTTTATTTCTTTGTTTGTTGTTAAGTTGATAAATAAGTCATCCTGCATAACTTTCTTACAAGGGTTAAAGGATTTTAAATAAGAGTCCAGTGGCTTTAAGGGGTTGGTTTAATTTCTGGGTCTGGCTGCCCGTCCATGTTGATATTAATGGCACGTGTTTTATCGTTGCAGCTTCCCTCGGCTGAAGGTACAGGACAAGCCACGGTCAGCATGATCGAAACGTATGATGCTGCCAGCGATTACCAGGGTGCCCGTCTATAGGACTTGTACAGGGACAGGCGTTCAAGGAGGTCGGATTCAATTCTCCCCTCACCATACATTCCTGTTTTTTTTTTTCTGAAGACTAATTCAAGCAAATCGAATTGTTAATGAACAAGGAAGTTTATGAACTGATAGGCAGTGTAATTCTTTGTCATTCATTCAAGTTGTATTGCGGTGTTTTCCTCGTGTTAGGGGAATCTCCGCCTAATTATTTTTTTTGGTCATTTAAGTAATCCCATTGCAAAGTGCCCTTCGTGGGCTTTGGGGTGTTTGTTTAATTATATTTTTTTTTGTTTGTGGGTTATTAAAAGGTTTAAAACAAATTATATGCTCCTTGTGTACGTTTGTTACTCTAACTAATTTTCCACTGCGCGTGTACGTGACATCAAGACTTAGTTTGTCCCATCGCAGCTATGGCTCTTTGACATGATGAGTCATTATCTCCTACTCTTCAACTTTTGGTTTCCTGGGTTCTGCCACGGTCAACGTGTGGGTTGACTTAATTGGACATGATGTCGTCACCTTTACTGCTGATCTGCCCATTGTGAGTTGTTTTTGTTATTCCACTGTATCTGTTGTACATTCATTCCCATCCTTAGGATGAATTTGTCGCTGTGGGTTTTTCCTATGTAGACTTCGACATAGTCTTATGTTCACCATAGTCGAGCCGGGTTTTCTCCTCTTCAGGTGATGTTTTTGACCCGCATGGGCCTTTTGAGCTGGGTTTTCTCCTCAACGCCAGTGCCGATCAGGAGTGTTTGGCCTATTGTCGTTTACCAGTTATCGTCCAAGACAACTCAGTTTATGATCTACCGTCGCAACTTATTTTGGCCAACGGATCTTCTAAAAAAAGCTTTCAGTTAGCTTGTCTACGAACCGATTGACTCTCATCAGTCCATTTATGAATCCAGCTATTTCAAGCCATGTGTTGTTCACGCTAGTTCCATCGTAGGTCCCATCTAACTTTTGAATTCAAAGTCAATGTTTTTTTTATTTGTTTCAGACTCTAGTTTTAAATTGCTCTTGTGTCTTTGATATTATTTTTTTTATGTTTTTTTTTGGTGAATCTAACCGGTCAACAGTTTAATCTTTAATTTTCTTTTATTTATATTTTTTTTTTGATTTATTTTATTTTTATTTTTTATTTATACTTTCATTTTTCTTTTTCAGTACCTCGTTCTTGTTTGAGTCTTTGTTCTTCCCTCCAGTGCTGTCCACTATCCTTCGTTCGTTTACTTTTCGTCTGTCACCTTCGTCTCGTTAATCTCCTTCGTCTCTTAAGCTTATCATGTAATTATTTTATTAGTTGTTGTATTTTTTTTCTTCCCTTTAGATATCTTTTGTTGGAGGTTCAAGTTTTTTTTATATTTTTTTCTATCACTCATATCATTTTTTTTCCCCCCTGAATATCCATTTGTAATTTTGTTTGTTTCTTGCTATTTTGTTTTATCTTGTTATATTTAATTTTTTTTTTTTTTATTTCCAATTACTTATATGTCTATGCTTAGAGTCCCGTTTATCTAGCTTGAGCTGCTCTTCCATTCTTCTACTAGCCTCGCTGATTGTTTCACGGTCACGAATTCTACACATTGCTTGTAAAGCTGTCATCAGCCCCATGTTTCTTGGACTTCAGTCAGCCTGCTGCTGGTTCTAAGTGAGCTTTGTCCAGTGGCAATTTTCTCTGAGGCGGCCAAGTTCCTCGAGACTTCATTAGACCACCTGTTTCCCTGGATCAATTATTTTTTTGTTTTTTTTAGTTCCATCTTTCGGGACCTTTGGTTTTTATTAAGCATAGCTTTCTTTATTTATCAAAAAATAATTAAGCTTTGTTGATCTGGGCATGCGCACTTGACGATCTTTGTCACAGCTAAAGCTCCTTCTTGGAATGTTTGCAAGATTTTATTTCGAATTATTGTTGGTGGTTATGGATTCCTAAGTATTTGTAATTGGTTGAAATGGTTTCACAATAACAATTTATTCCTACTTTAAATATACAGGGTGATTATAATTAAAGTTTAAGTTTCAAAACGCTATAAAAAAAGAACCACTTAATAGAATGACATCCAATTGGAACGGAATGTTATTGAAGAAGGAAAGCTTATGGCATAAGAAAAAAAAAGTAGGACCAAATTTTAGCAACAGATGGCGTTGTAAGCGTCAGAATTGGGGGTGGCCGTGGCCTGGTTGTCTCGTCGGTTGGCTTGCTAATCGATGGAGTTCAGCAACTTCAGGCGCGGCCAGCTGCTGGCTGGGTGACGGCCAGGGCTTGAGGGCCACTGCTGGCGGGACAGCTATTTGGGGCACGGCTGTTGGAGGACTTTAGTCTGACCCATTTGCCAAGTGACCATAGCTGGTTTTCCAGCAGTTGATGACAGCCACTGGTTTGTTTGTCCGCCAGCAGCTCTTCCATCATGAAACCCCCCGTGCTTCGGAGGGCACGTTAAGCCGTCGGTCCCGGCTGCTACTGTCATCTCGTAGCAGTCGTTTTTTACTGGCATGGCGCGTCAGATAGATAGAAGCGTCAGAATTTCGACTACAAATGACAAATGAATCGTAAAACGGAGGCTAAAGCTTGTTTCACATAGAAAATCCTTGGCGGAGCGGATGCTATTGCGTATAGTGGCGCCTCCGTGCGCAATCCGCGTGGAAACGCGGAATCTGTTGAGCATTTCACAATTAAAACTTTCGCGCAACATTTCCGCTTAAGCCGTCTCCTGATTGGTCCCTTTAAAATAGCATCTTCTTTCGTAAAATGGAGTCTAAAACTAAGCTTTTGAAGTAAAAAAAAATGTCTATCAAATGAATTTTCAACAATTTTTTGAATGGAGATGTTATATATTGTCAATTTTTCATTTGGCGGAGTATGATTTAAAAATACAAGAACTGTAAATCCCAGTATTTGTGTAATAATAAATATATATTTTAATTACAATAATATTAAAAAAAAATTAAACCCCTTTTGGGTAAAAGTCGAGAGTAGCATTCTCTAATTTTCTCGGAAGACATCGGTCAGCCCCGTCGCGTTTACGCATGAATTCATTATTGTAATGTGTCTAATTAATATATAAATAATTTATCATATTATAGGAATTATATTTTACGAAATTTATGCGGGAAAAAAATCACTAAAGTCCCGTGACGGTGAACATCAGCTACGGGCGGGCTGTCGGTCATTGATGTCGGCCTGGCCGCACATATATCGTCACGAGATTTTCTTGCAAACTTTTCCGAAAATATAAATTCTAAAATGCGATATATCATTTACTTATTTAATAAATATGTTACACTTATTTAATGATTAAAAACAATAATAAATTCGAGCTAGACGGGGCTGAAACAAGCTTTATGTAAAATAGGCTTAAACGTGAAATGGGCTGATCGATCATCGATGTCACCCGAGAAAATAGAAACCGACTTTTACCTGGTTTTGTTTTATTTTTGCCGAGCATTTTTGTGTTCCTTTATTTGGTATTCCAAATTGAAATTCGTTCAGAAATTAAAGAAATAAGTTTCTCATGAAACACACATTTGCTGGCCATCGCTGTATAATAGAGTGTAATTTTTATCTCTCCCGCTTTAGGTTCTCCCTACATGCTTTGCGCTTCACCTGCTTCCTGATTGGCTGAGGCAAAGCGGATTCCGCAAAATTTCCAGACCTCCTTGAAATGAAAAATCCGCTACGCAACTCTCGCGGAGCAGATCTGCAACGTTTGCGCGTGAATGTGAAACTCCTCAGTTTAGCGGAAAAAGTCCGCTTTTGCCCGCGGATTGCGCTTCCGCGTGTTTTCCGCTCCGCAAAGCTCTATGTGAAACAGGCTTTAAGGTGTAAATTACACGTTAAACCAACTGTATTGTTCAGTGTACAAAGCATCCATCAAATCGATTTTTTAAATTGCGGGAGACTGGCGCAAAACATGTTCAATATGCTGCCCAGCGTTCTGTGTAACAAGTTCAAATCGAGAAACAGCATGTTCCACAACTGATCGAAGTGTCTCCGGCGTCACGTTCAGAATGTGTTGCGCAATGCGTGCCTTCAATTCCGCTAAGTTTGCAAGCGGAGCACTGGCTGGCTCGGTGGCCGAGAGCGTTGAGGCGCAGGTCTCGCCGCTCTCGTAACCAGCGAGTTGCGGGTTCGAATCATGCCAAGGGCATGGATGTGTGTGTTTGGGATCCTTTCATCCCAATCAGCTAGTTTCCTGGAAGGGGGAGATGAGAGCTGGAAATCCATCCATCCAAGCGGAGCACTGAACACTGACAGGTATTTTCATTTACATATTCTGATGCTTACAGCGCCATGTGTTGCTAATATTTGGACCTACTTTTTTTTCTTATGCCATAAACTTTCCCCCTTCTTCAGTAACATTCCGTTCCAATTGGACGTCATTCTACTAAGTGGTTCTTTTTTATAGCATTTTGAAACTTAAACTTTAATTATAATCATCCTGTATATAAAACGTCTAGGAATTTTAATTTAAAAAGACAGTCCACTCTAAATGAAAGGGGGTGTAAAATATATGTAATCATTATAAATATAAAATAAACCAACTATATTTCACATTTAATTGTAACCATAAGGCCGAACAACGAAGAAAAACGCGGGACTACTTTCTATCGCGCATGTACAAATTCCTTTGCGTGTGCACGTCTCTGATGTCGCAGTTTCCAAAAGCCTGATCATTTAGTGTTTTTGCCAGTGTTGGCATCGCTAGATAATAAATCTAGTTCGCGAAGCTACCGCTATATCAACGAAAATCTAGCTAAATATCGCTACCGCTATGTCGACGAAATATCGCTACCGCTACCGCTAAAAAAATAGCCAGCCATTGCT
Organism: Rhysida immarginata; assembly: GCA_023313115.1. Taxonomy (NCBI): domain Eukaryota; kingdom Metazoa; phylum Arthropoda; class Chilopoda; order Scolopendromorpha; family Scolopendridae; genus Rhysida; species Rhysida immarginata. The sequence continues at coordinate 712,712 of JAHWFO010030762.1, read as the reverse complement.
ACCCTTTGTGGTGTGAAGTAAAGAGAAGGGTAAACAACTTTTTAAAAATTATATACCTTTTTCTCATATTATGTCAAATTATATGATACAGTTTAAGAAAACGCATATTTATTTAACAGAACATAACGCCTTAACTCCGCTCCAAAAGAAAGTGCACGAAACTTTCAGTATTTTTAAATAGCAACGGAACATTTTTTAAGATAAACATCTTTATTAATGAAAAGAAATGAAATATGAATCTATTTGATCTCCCTTTCATTTAGAGTGGACTGTCCCTTTAACTTTTCCTTGCTATGTGTGGAAGATAAGGCCTTGGTTCCCGTGTTGAAGGGATTGATTTGACAGGGCCGTGGATAGGGATGAATAAGGGAGAGAACAGCGTTCGATTCCATTAGAGCAGATTCAGATGGTGATTAGGCAGTAATTCATGTCAACCCGAGATGGACAGAGAAAAGGAAAACTAAAAAAAACCTCCTTTACCCTATAAGTAAATATTGGAGGAACCGAAGCATTTGGCAGGTTGTCACCGCGAGCTAATGGCGTCAGAGGGATGAGAAAAGAGCTATTGGAGCTCTTAAGTTTAGCCTCTCTATGTTGACCTGGATTCCAGAGCAGTGACGCTTTTGAACGTCACACCCGGTATGGTCCAATGCTGCGTTTCGACTTGTCAATCCGAACTCCTGAGAATCAGTGGCATGGGCAGGAAGTATAAGCGGCTTCAGAATGGGACGCTGCTTATGCAAAAACACAGGCATGTGGGACACGTGAGTTTGTAAATCATAATCATCACCAGGATCTATCAGTCTTCTTGTTGGATGTAATTCGTATTTGCTCTTCCCAGTAAGCGATATATGTCATTATGCAAGGAGAATTCACATACTTAATTAAGGGAGACCCGTGTAATTTGGACCGTCGTGTAAATCGAACCAGCCATATTTGGTACAATTGCACGTTAGATGGCTGGTTGAAAAATGATCATAGCTCTTCCTAGAAGCGTATGAAAAACACGGGTTGTATTGCTTGAGTTACTGGTGAAAATATATCATATTTTCTCTTTTGGTATGGCCTCATGTTACTTTGAGGTAAGATAGTAATCGTGTATGTAACCCTAAGTATCAGTGCTGGTATGTATCAGGGATGGGTTAAAGAAAAGTGGTCTATGTACTTGTTAATAGGCATGGTTTTAGTTGGAAAAGTTTTGCTGGCCATTTTGGATTTTAGAATTGTTGACGTGTTGTGTAGTTTGGACCTTACGTACGTTGCGTAAATTAGACCAGGGTCGATTTACACGCCGAACATTATGACGTTTTTTTGACATATCCAACTTTTTTAACTTTATATTTTTGACTTTATATAAGCTTAATCCACACGTTATTTAATTAAAATATAAGCTCATCCCATCTTATACGTTCCATAGGGTTGCTTATCATTTGTATTTTTCACAGTGCACTAATAAACACATAAGTTAAAGTTTCTGCTATTACTCGGCCTATTGTTTTATTTGGACCACCTGGTTCAATTTACACTACCCGTTGTGTAATTCGGATCGAATGTAAAAAATTTTAAACTTCATATGAAACCCATATCATTATAGTATTCCATAAAAATAGTGCACCAAAAGATAGCCCGAAATGTCCACTATATACCTACGTTTGAAAATTGCAGCTATGTCATATTGAATAGAAGTTACAGCTCTTTTCCCTTAGGGGATCCAAATTACACGGGCCTCCCTTAAATCATTTTACTTTCCTTTAATTTTCATGCACACCACATTGATTCTTATAATTTTGTTCGAATCCAAAGTTTCTGTAATGAATGAATTCCTTGTCTAGCTGGGAACCAGCTTTAACAATTTAATAGTTTTCCTTTAACTTGTAAGCTTTCTGAATCTCCAATTGAAATCGGTAAATTTAAGCCAAATGCGCAAACACGCTAAAGATTCGTGTCGTGGAAGATTTCCCCACCTCAGCAGTGATATGACATCCTGAGAAACAAGTGGCTTAGCAGCCGAGAGAATATCTTTACCCACGTCCGAAAGTGGCCAAAAGCGTAAATCGATAAAATACATACAGTATTTGGGTATGGGTAGTTTTATGACAGCCCCAAAATTTCATTTCTTTGATCTTGAATTTAGAGTTGAGTATTATTCCACGAGCGGTATGATTAGTGAGCTTAGGTAATGGAAAATTTGTCTGTTTATTTCCATATTTAAATATTACGTTTATTTTGTTATTGTTTTATCAGTGCCTTCTCATATTCTTTTGTCCAAAGTTTCTTCCTGCACAGGAAGAACTCATTTATATGTGGAACGGGTTGTTAATTGGTTTTAACTTTGGATGGCGTGGTCGATCACTAATGTATCCAAATTCTAAATTTTAATTTAGTATCCACATTTTCCCCGATGTTGCATGTGTAATAAAATGCATAATAGCCTGCCCTTACACTTAGACAAGCCTCTGGAGTTTCGTTTTGGTTTCTAATTGTTTGTACATAGCATCTCTTTACCAAGCTTTTGCGGTGAAAACAATTCACAGTCGCCAGGTCATCTGACCTTGGTAAATGAAATTATCAATTGAACGCTGAAGGAGAAAGGTAGATGAGGTGTAGTCATGATGTAAATCCATGATCCATTTTCTCGAATATTGACGCACTTCTTCCTGACCGAATTAGATAACGGTTTTCGAACCACAAGATAAAATAAAGATTTATTCTTTCTCTCTTTGATGAGACACATTCAAAAAAGATGAACACAAAACTTGCTGCTTTTCAACATCAGTTCATCTTAAAAATCGCTAGGGTAAAAAATATAAATCTTTTAAGGAATGGCTCTAATACGAATCAATTGGAAATCAACAAATGATGACCATGAAATATAATGTCATTAAAAAATATTAAACTACTGCGCATTATTAGTATTTTTGATCAAATAACGTATAATTTACAAAAGCAAAACTTTAAACAAATCAAGCAACCGAAATGCCCAGGACCGATAGGATTTTAAAGAATTTGAGGATAAAAAGGAAAGCATTTGATTATTAAAGAAACCTTTGGAAGCATTTGATTATTAAAGAAACATGTAGTTCAAAATGAATAAAAGTGAAGTATCCGAAAGGTTAGATAGAGCGTGTTGTAATTCTATTCGAAAATATAGCAGTCCTTTAATTTGTATGCATTCCTGCATAATGAAATGAGCTGCAATTTTTGAAGCGTTCTGAGTAAGCGACTTTTATTTCTTCATAATCTATTAGCTACCCAAAAGTTACCCATGCTACTTGTGCCTGGAGTGTTGTTTTGAACAGAAGCATCATTTACTCATCATTTCGTGCGTTCTGATTGTATCTAACGCTAGACATGATGTTATTTCGGTGATATAAAATGCCAGTATTTCAATTGTATTCGCACAAATTAACGTAATAACCACGATAACAATAATACTATCACTATGAGGTCTTAGCTTTTTGTGAATTCACCTGACCTTGCTTCTCTTACCCAATTTTCGTTAATAAAGCCGAAAATTTTCCGAAAAAAAATCACGCAAATAAATTTAAAAAAAAATCCATGGAGTCGATAGAGCTCTAAAGAAAGAAAACCTGGACGTCTCCAATTAAATTTACGAATTAAAATTTTACACATTCTTTTTTTTTGCAACTAACAATTGGATTGGGAAATTTAATTGGACCAACTATTGTTTTGGACAATGTATCCGCAACATAAATTTTGTTGTTTTCATCTCCAGCCAGAAGCATCAGCTGCTTTTTATTTGTTTTTTATTTGTTTCTGTTTATATTTAAATGGTCTCGCCACATTAGGTTCACGCGTGTTTCCTAGAGTAGACAACAAAATTTATAATTCAGATATCATGGCCATTTCTCTAGAACTTAGTCCATTTAAATCCATTCCGTTACTTTCTCCAGTTTCTCTCTCTCCTTTCTTGTTTTACTTTCCACTGCTATAGCAGAAGCTTTGAGATTCAAAGAAAACGCACAGTCAAAATCTTCGAAAAGCGTGTTGATTTGCGAATGCTCTTCTATAGGGCGGGATGACGTCAAACACGGTTGGACGCAGTATTCACGGGTAAATAATGGGTGAAGTCATTTGTAACTCCAGGTTGAATATGGGAAGGCCGTGAATTATGTGCGAGAAGATTTTATACTAATTACTGTGTGGCAATAAAAAAAAAGAAGGAAAAAAATACCATCGACATTATTTCAATTGGAGGTTCAAAGAAGTTGCCATTCGTTCTTAAATAACACGACTGTTACAGGCGAAAAGAGAAAGGAAAAAAGAGGAAGCATATCTCCGTTGGAGAAAGAAGAAAGAATTAAAAGGGAGACAAGCTTGTGAGCAGGTTAGTTGATAAAAATATTTTAATTTTTAAGCGAGGATCTTAAAATCATAGGTAAGTCCAAAATTATTTTTTTTTCGTAAAATAGATTTATTTAACCGGCAGCAAAGTATGATTCCTTTTTGCTTTCCTTTAATAAATTAGCGATCTGCTCTCGGGCGAAATGCTTTTTAGAGGCGGCTCATTATGTATGCAATGTGCGAGGCTACTGTCCTGTCGCCGGAGATCAGAGGCCTCAGTAATATCTATAAACCATTCATCCCGACGATTTTGGATTAATTTACGATGTCAAATCGAAAATCAGTAACCGTGTAATACCACAGGAAATAAATCGATCGTTTCCCATTGGAATGTGAATGAAATAATTTTTTGCAAGAGTTCGAAAGTTGACTCGACACTCGTTCTTGTGTCGCCATTCGGACCAATACGCGGCGCTCACACCGTTCGAATTCGATCGATGCCATACTCCATCAATATTCGGCCAGATTCGAAAATAATAATAGCCGACGACATCAATAACTGATGGAATCTTTTTTAAATTTATGAATCAATCTGTGTCAAGTCGATTTAAAACGTTTCTGGAACGGAGCATAATTGCAACATTCAGATTGAAAAAAAATAAATGAAATCTATTTTACATACAAGGATATTAGTTCTTTAAAATATCCAGACGTGTATCAGAAAAAAAAGCTAAGTGGAAACGTATTATCTTCTATGCAATATGCAGCATCACTAACATTGTATAATTTAAAAGTGAGGTATAATTCCTGTTTTTAGGTATTAGAAAAAGCAGTTACGTTTAGTTTGATTCTAAAAATGACTTCACGGTGCATAAATTTCATAACTTGTCTAACCTTGAAAAAGCATTTTTCCCACTTGTAGTAGTAGAACGAGGGCTGTGGAATTTCATTAATATTTTTTTTTTCGCCACTTCTCTTAGCGTTAAAATAAAGTCAAGGGTGCCATATTCAGCCTTCCACATTTCAACTTTCACTAGATAAGATAGAAAAAAACCATCTACGGATAGTATTCGTAATTACTGCATAAGTGCTCTCTAACTTGTAATTCTTCTGTAACACAATAGCACTTATTTCTACCTTGAGAAATGTGGGCGTTTACCTTCTTATGCAATGCTCTTTAAGAAATTCCAATGTAGAAATAAGAAGAAATAATGTATATCTAAATAGATTTGTTTATGTGATGTTAAATTTGGAAATACAAAGTGAATTTTAAGGACACCAACCAACTTTTAGGGGAGGTAGTATGGGTGATTCTAAGCAAAAAAGTTCATATGAACATGGTTTTAACTTGAACAATGACTGAGATATGAACAGAAATAAAAATGCCGCCACCAAGATCAACAAATTAATAACTCAGGTTCTCTAACACCTAGGATAATGAATTTGGGTGAATAATGAGGTACATAAAACTGTATGTACCGTTAAAATTTGATCGAATTCCAACGAGAAGTTTCCGAGTTACACAGTCAACATCGTAACACGTGCTGGTTAGTGACGATGTTGAATGCGGGATATTCCATCACCTTGACGAAGCCGGGAAAAGATGGCGAAACTAGTTGTGAAATAAATTTCATTAATGGATTGCAAAGCCTCCATATTTTATAAATTGAAATACATGTGTATGTTATTTTTAATTTCTGACACATCATTTTCTTTTTTATGTGTGCGAATGAATGCTGGTTTTTAGCATATTTTCTATATATAGAAATGTGCTTATGTGATCGGTTTGTCCAGCTGTCCGTCCGTCGGTCCGTCTGTCTGTAGACAATTCCACAATTCATTGCGTTGCAATAGAAAGAGTGCATGTATTGAATTGCTGGAAGAAACGAATTATCCTCGCATTCCGGAAAACGCGTGTTGAGAACATGGGTTCGGCTCTGCGCGTGCTCTAAACGTTAATGAGATGGAGCGCGTACAGGATGCACGTGTTTGACGATCATTGAAAGGGCAGTTCGGTCTCTAAATCTAGAGAATTTTTTTATTCCTAGGGAGCTTATCATTTATTACGATAACTTGAAAACGAATTAACTTTATCACAGTCTGTTTTCACCAATCCATTAATATGGGACAGAGTACGAACAAGTACGAACGTGAGATAGCAGGAATAAGTACGTGCTCTAATGGCACGTCCTTTAATGGTACCATTATGAAACATTTCCTATAACAAGATATGGCATGTAATATATCAAACAAATTGTCACAACATATCATGAACGAATATATAAGAGTAACAAGTGATAGCAAATATTGGTCTAATGGCACGTGTACGTGCAAGGATGTCTCATGAATTAATATAACGGTATATAATGATAGTCTGAATTGTTTAGTAGTACGTGTTTTAATGGTACCAAATGGTACCGTTGGAACTTTCAATGCTAAGATATGGCATGTAATATATCAAACAACTCGTAACAACGTGCCATGAGTGAATATAACGAGTAAATAATGATAATGGTTATTGGTTTAGTAGCACGTGCCCTAATGGTGCCATATGATACCATTGGAACTTTCAATGCTAATAAGTTGCATGTAATATATCAAACAACTCGTAACAACGTGCCATGAGTGGGAATTGGTTTTGACGTCGTCGATTGTAGCGCACGCAGCGGTTGCCATGGGCGCCGCTAACTGATCGCTATATGTTAACATTGCCTCTCGCGTGTATTTTGATGTTTAATAAAAAAAATTATTAAATTTGTAGCACGTGCCCTAATGTTACAATATAGTTTTGTTAGAACTTTATATGCTAAGATATGGCGTGTAATATATCAACCAACTCCTTACGAGTTATTAGATCTATTGTTATCCATAGCTTATTTTTATCAAGAGCATAATTCTGTTAGGCTTAATGGTATCTAAAACTCATTACTGTTATACATATTGCTAATATAACAGTAATACAATAGTTAATCGTTTGCTTCAATTGAGACTCACTTCGATTATTAACATTATGTGGGAATTCTTACAATTTAAAGAACTTTTATTTTGTTAAATGTATAAGGAATAACTTCACTCTCCATTTAAATTTCAGCTCTTCAAGTTTATTCGTTAAATTCTATTCATTAGCTTATTTAAATAGTAATTTACAATTTAGTTTAAACCCAAATAGTATTTAGGTTTCACCGAAAATGCAAATCCACCCATTTGGGTGACTTTCGGTGAAAATCATGAAAATTTGGCAAAACGTGTGCACGAAACGGCAAATCCACCTATTTGGGTGACTTTCGATGAAAATCATGAAAGTTTGGCAAAACGTGTGCTTTATTTATTTACTCTCAAGTGTTTTAAAATGTTGGTTAATTCTATATATCCATGTACGATGCTACAACACGAAAATGTGCTCCCTTTATCCGCTTTGGCGGTAAATTCATTCTTATTAATATAATGGAATATATAAAATTAACGCCTCACATTTACATTGGAATTTTTTCCCCTAATTTTTTAACATTCTTTTAATTTCATTTCTTTTTTTAAAGCCTAGGTTGAGAGTTTTCTCTCAATAATATCTACAGTAAAATGTAAAATTTTCGCGTATAATTATTTTTTGCTTTCACATATTTTTGAAAAGAACTCCGCAGGGGTTTACGCCCGGAAATTAGCATTATTCACCATCCGTCGAGAAAATATCTTTTTAAAAACATCGTGCGTTGGGGGAATAATACAGGAAAGAGCTAGTTCTATTGCAAAAAAGAATTTTTACAAATTTTTTGATACTCCATACTCTGAATTTCAAACATAGTTTGTTTACACTCTCTACACGTTGTATATCACAGCAATAACGTAGTTATATCACAGAAAGCAACGTGCAGTTTTCGTACACATTAAAATTTGCTTGAGCATACGAACATTACCTCAGATGTAAGATACAAAGGTTAAAAAGGCAAACCTGTAATTCTGTTTAGGAACTAAATCTAATAAAAATGTCAAATTGAATGAATGAATGAATGAATGAATGAATGCTCAGATTTCGAATCCAATCTTTACATTTTAGCTGCCAGCTGTCATAAACAGATAGGGGAAATGATTTGAAAACAAGAAGCAAATGATCAGTTAATTAATTTAGCTAATTACTTACCAACATCATTAATAAAATCATACGGGAGTGACATAAGTGGTTTCTCTCGTACGACGGTGATAAAAAGCTAGCTAACATAATACGAGGACGAATAAATAATTTCTAATTCGAAATGGATTGAGCTAATGAGCAACAATCAATTTCATTAAGAGATATGAGCGAGAGCAAGAGATCATTTAGATATAATTATAGTTTTCTAGGCGCTTCTGTTAATTTTTTTAAATCCATAATATCGAAATTTTTTATGATGTAAATTTTTCTTTCTTTTTATGCTGTAAAATTCCTTTTTTTTATGATGACGATGTAACAGCTCAGGGAGAATAACGTATTTTATGTTATCAATTAAAGCTTAAAATAAAAAATGAAAGATGTCATGACATAATAAGGCTGCATTTTCCTGTGAACTCGACTCCTCAGGTGAATAAAAAAGTTCGTGCGACTTACAGCAGTTTTAGGATGAAATGTAAGCGTTTATAAAAATTAAGCAAAGATTGCTTTATTCTGCCAAATTAAAATTTGAAGATCTCAAGAACTGAATAGGGAAGTTGATATGGAAAGATAATGGTGCATAGTAGAATATGTGTACATAACAGGGGCAAAGATCACTCATGATCTAGCGCTTTGAGGCGTTAGAATCAAATATGCCGTAGCCTTTTGAAGCTGGAGAGGGTTAATTAGGGAGCATATCAGCTACTCTCTCACAGTGAGTCCTCAAACTATTTATAACAGGTAATGAATCCCGTTCCTCAACTAAGGCACTTCTTAGCATTGACAGAGTTTTGGGAGAGCAATAACAAGCCTATATTGTCTTTCCCAAAGCATTCCTGCATATTCTCTAGGATCCAAGTCCGGAGATCTAGCTGGCCACCCCTTCTGCTGAATACTTTCAAGAAATTCATCGACAGAGTAACCTTATGTGGATTACCATTTTCGTTCTTAAAAATGAACTGCCGTCCTCTAAGATGTCAGCCCTATAGCGTTCTGGTCCTTGTTCAAACTTAAAGATTTTATTATTATTGTTATTGAAATTTGGTTCTCAGGGAAACCAACTCCAATAATTCCGTTGCGGAATGCTGTAGGCAAATGCGATCTCGTTTCAGCACCACAATATTTTATTTAGTATCCCAATATTTAAACTTTTTATTGCTATTTTATTTTTTTATTCAAACCTTTTAACAGAGTCGAGTTACATTATTATGACCACCAGCTAATATCCCGAATAATCGCCTTTAGCGGCACGGACAGCAGCTAGACGGCGTGGGACTGAGTCAATAAGATTCTGGTAGGTTTCTACTAGTAGCTGTTGCCATGCAGATTGTAAAGCATCCGATAGCTGCTGAACGGTACGCGGTGGTTGTTCCATAGTACGTACATGACGATCTAGGTGATCCCAAAGGTTCTCGATGGGGTTGAGATCTGGGAATTAGAGGAACAGGGTAGTATTGGGACTCTTGGTCGTGTTCTTCAACTATCCCCGAACAATTGCAGTGGTATGACACGCCGCATTGTCTTGCTGAAACGTGCCATCCCCCTCTGGGAAGACAGTCGCCATGTATGGGTGTACTTGATCTGCAATTATGGATAAATAACCGAATCGGTTGAGAGTGCCTTCCACAGGTATCAGTGGGCCAAGACAATGCCATGAGAACACTCCCCACACCATGACGCTGCCGCTACCAGCCTGGATTCGTCCAACACTGGTTGCAAGATGGTTATTCTCGGAAGTTTCTCGCCTCACCTGCCTACGGCCATCACTTCTGTGGAGCAGAAATCGTGACTCATCGGAGAAGGCAATCATTTTCCAGTCAGAATTGGTCCAGTTTCTGTACTGTTGGCAAATTGAAGCCGTTTTTGGCGATGAACCCTCGTCAGCATGGATGCGGTGACCATCCGTCTGCTGCAGAAGCCCATACGTAGCAGGGTTATCTGTACTGTGGTTTTAGAGACATATCTGGTAGCACCCTCGTTGGTTTGAGCGGTAAATTGATCCTATGTAGCTCTTCGGTTGGCCTTCACACACCTTCACAGCCGACGTTCACCTCTCTCATCAGTGGCACGTGGTGCTCTACAGCTCCCATACCGTTTATTCTGAACGGTCCCATTATCCCATTCATGGTGCACTTCAACTACAGCAGCACGACGACAGTTTACAAATTGCGCGGTTTCCGAAATACTGCCACCCTTAGCCCGAAAGCCGATTATCATCCCCTTTTCCAAATCTGATAAATCACGTTTCTTACCCATTGCAGCGATGACTGATATGTTTTTAACATAGTGGAAACCTACATTATATAGTCACCTAACCAATTCCCAACACGTGACATTGTTCTTCGGCTGGGCAACCCCGAAGACAAACGTAGGGGGTGGTCATAATAATGTGACTCGACCCTCTAAGAATTATATTGACAATTCTGTTTTGAATTATTTTCTGGGCTTATGTTTTCCTACTTCCCCTAGAAGCTTAATGACTCTTTATCCTAGATCAAAATTTTAAGACGACAATTTTTTTTTCTTTAAGGTGAACATAATTTCTTTTAGCAAATATAAAGATTTTACAGATATCTTTAATACTTCTCTTTTTACCCTTTAAATTTTTCTTAAATTGTTTATGACATGTATCATTTTATCATTCTGCTCGCTTTATCATTTAACATTTTTAAGTTTTCTCTTATAAACTCCACTTTGGGCCTTACGCTTGTTGAGGGACAGCCTGTGAATTTTGCCATTTCTATTTTTATAGCTTCTAGATCTTCCAAAGCTGTAAAATAATTGCGTTTTTTTTTTTTTAGAAAAATCGCACATATATCGTGTGCGACAGCCATACTCTGATCGAGTCCGGAAGCCTCGGATAGAGAATTAGGTTATTGGTGGTTTATGGCTTCCCTTCCTAAAATTCTATTGCTTTTTTACATACCCCTCCCTCCACATCATCTTCAACTTGCACTTAGAGGCTCATCCCCTTCCATCCCTTGTCCATGCATTCCTTTCTCCTGTTCTCGCTTTGATTTATTTTTCCTCAACCTTAGGCATTTCCCTCAGTTTTCTCGTTTTTCCAATCTTCCCCTTATCCTTGAATGGCCCTGATCTTCCTCCCGATTTTCACGGGGACGAATTCCATTTAGAGATTTCCAACCGTTGATGCTGTTAATGACACAATAAAATGGTGTAAACGTTTTTCAGTTTTATTAATTCAACGAACGGCTTAGATCAGAGGAATGCCATTATATTTCAGTTTTCCAACATTTTCAGTATAGCAGAAAAACTACACGAAAAATATAAATGCTTCCAAAATAAATTTCCTTATCAATATTCTCATACGACACATTTAAGTTACATCTTTACTGTGTCATTATTGTGAAACATAAATATTTAGTTTTGGTATGTTCGTATTGGTTAAGCGAATGGAACACATAATAAATGGAAGTGCGACTAGAGGTTTTTCTTGGCGGTAATTTACGAGGACAGGCTCGTATTTTGAATTTTCGCCATTCAATTCTTTATATATTTGGAGATATACAGGGTGGCCCAGATTAATATATACAATTTTTAACAAGGCCGTATGCCTTAAGTATTTTAATACCTGCATGTAACTATGGTGGAATACATTGTCAAAGGATCGAGAGAAGAGAGTCCACCATGCGGCCCTCCAGTCGCAACTTCACGTTGTCACAGGCCTTCTTGCACATGTCTAGGAGAATTTTGCGAAATTCCTCCGTTATTGCTTCCCGAAGCTCTGGAATGTTATGGATCCTATGGCGGTAGAACTTGTCCTTGAGATATCCCCATAACCAAAAATCGAGTGGGGTCAAATCCGGGTGATCTGGGGGGGGGGAGCACTCAACTGGATCGCGTCTGGAAATGTTTGATCCAACCAACTCCGCACAGTGAGAGCAAAATGCGGTTGTGCCCCATCCTGCTGCCACCACATGGTGTCAAAATCATCGCGTTGCGTCAATAGGGGATACACAATGTTCACCAGAAGGTCACGGTAGCTGTCTCCTGTGACTGTGTCCTCAAAGAAAAACGGGCCGAGCAGTCCATCGTAACTTACATCGTAACTTACATCTGGTTGTCTACCTCCAATTCAATGTGTGGATTGGTTGCGCCAATACACGCAGTTGTGGCGGTTCACATATCCTGAGACGTGAAATTTTGCCTCATCGCTCCATTCCTCATGGCGTGCTAGCTCAGGATCGTCCTCCAGCACTGCAAGCCAAGTTTTGGCAAATCCAATCGCCTATCGGGATCATCTTCGAGCAAGTGATTTGTTAAGCGAAAATGATATGGCCTCAGTTTCAGATCCTTCAGGATTCTTTGAATACTCGTACGAGAAATGTCTAACCGCGCAGATAGCCGCCTTTGCGACTTGTCCTTTTCTTGAGAACTGGCCAACTCATTTTGCAGGCGCACTTTGTTGGCGTCAGTAACAACGGTCTTGGGTCTACTGCGTTTACGCTCTTCAACGCTGCCAGTTTCATCAAACTTCTTGTTTACGTTCTTGATCGTTATCAACGAAGGTCCGGGTGTCCCAAACTTAGCTGCCATACGACGTTTCACTTCTGAGTAATTGTTGGTCGCTGAGTACAACCTCACCCAATCTACCTTCTCTTCCAGACTCAATCGCTGCGCCGCCATCTTGATATGGACGGATCCTCATGATTCGCGCCGTTTTCGCATCCCCTTGCTCACATAACGCGCGCAATTTGAATTGCGTCAGTCGTGCGTGACGCGCACACGGCGCTTTCAAAGATTGTATATATTAATCTGGGCCACCCTGTATATAGGTCTAAATTCGATTTCGGTAACTGCGTAAGAATCGCATAATTTATAGCCGTTTGTTCTAAAGACATTTCGTGGGCGGACAATACGATGAACAATAAAATTTTAGCATAATATGATGAGAGCTCACCCAACTTTAATAAAGAAACCGCTTTGCAAATTATCATTCTTCAAAACTTCTAAACATTGCATAATTTTAATTTCTATTTCTAACTGATCTCTGGGACCACCGCTAAAATCCTTAGTGGATTTCGTTGTAATCCGTTTCCAGAATATTAATTTTCATTAATATTAAAGTTCAAAGAAGCACAGTTTCTTTCTCTCTTCAAATGCTATCAAAACACTCCAGACATTTTGTTCTAGGTTTATTATTAGATTGCAGTCAAATTAAATACCTGATATTTAATAAATGAATCTAGATAGCGGAATTTTTCCTTCCGTTTTTTCATGTAATATACAAAGCGTGTCTATTGTGACATACTAGAGTTTGTCAGTAGTTTCCTTCTGAAGTGTTTATCATCAATTTATCCATATCGGCTTTAATTGTTTAATATTCATACTCAACAATGATTGGCTGGGTCTTTTATGTCTTTTGGTTGGTGCTGGGATGTTGTTGAGGTTGTCATGGGAATCAAAATTAAAAAAGATATACAAGAATGGGAATGGAACAGGGAGTAAGTACAATTTGGTCTAAATAAATAGAGGTAGACTGATTTGGTCTGCTATGGAGGTTAAGCTGCAATTCCCTTCTATACTCTCATCTATTGAATATTGATGAAGCAGTGGACTTCTGCTGTGGCGTTTAACCTAACACGTATTGAAGGTATTGTTATGTCCAGTGGTCAACGTGGGTTTTGGAAGTCAAAGAAGCCTATATGTAAGCAAACATTATATTAAGCTGGACGTTTGCGTGAGTTTTTTTTTTAAGTCGCCTATTTGAACATTGAATTACTTCCTTAGAATCGGTATATTCTAGTAGTGATTAATGTGAAATAATCACATCAGAATTGACCTGAATTGCAAGTGACCATAAAAGATGTTATTACAAAGCAAATTGTCAGCATGTGTATAATGAAGCTTTACCGTTGGGTATGAATATGTGTATGAGATCATTCAGATATTGAATAAACAAAGTCTTTTGACTGTTTGTCCTTTGCAATAAGTTTTTTATTTTGTTGTGACATCCTACTAAATGAACTTGAACCAAGGACCGTCACACTATTAAATTCCAGGAGTGGAACTAAAATAATGAAAGGAATAATAAGAGTCAAATTTACCGTTAATAGGTTTCAAAATAATCAACTCCGGAAGCTATATACTTTTGTGGATGAATGTACAAGTTCTTGATACACTTGTTATAGTCCTGTGAGAATATGTGCGGAAGTTCAGCCGCTACGTTCGAAATCGATGTCCTTTCAAGGCGGACTTGAATTTGAGGAACAGGAGGGGATAAATCAGGAGAAATCTGATGTTTGATCGCGGAGCAAAGACTGAAAAAAAAAACTTTACATCCATCATGAATCCGGAACAACAACTGATACAGATTACCTGCGTTTCGCTTGTCGGCACACGAACTGCTTACGCAATAAATGCATTGCTTCTTCCTGCTAAGCAATAACATCCGATAGTGACGCGTTCCTACACGTTCGAATTTGCTCGCTGCACGCAAAATCCTGGAATTTATTAGGCACACCTTATATTTGCCTTATGTTGGAGCATTAACTCCAGTTCTAATTTACTAATTAAGAGTTTTCATCAGTTTACTTATGGTTTAGAAGGAGTTGCAACATCTGGTACAGGGGTTGAAACAGCAGAAGAAGAAGTCCAATTGAAGAAAGCACAATTTTTTTCAGACGGTTCTTTGATTGTCGTAATTCTTCTTATACTACAGGACACCTTTAAACCGTTTTAACTCCTGAAAGAAGCGTTTCGATACCATGAGTATATGACATTTTCTGCTTGTTTTGGTCCCTAGAACATATCCTGGAAGTTTTACAGACCTTTCAGAAACGCCCCGTATTTACTTTTAAATTGTTTTCCCTTTCTGTGGCATTTTTGACGAGAGAAGGGTAATAATTCTTTAAACGTAATGATTTAATGTTTGTAAATAATTTCTTAATTCATTTTACGTAATATTCTATCAATTCATTCTAGTCCTTAATGGCATTTAAAAAATAGTCACTCCATTGTCATAAAATAAATTAGATAACTCTGTGGCTGAAGATTGATACAAGTCTGTGGTAATTTCACGACTGATAACTTACTTAATGATACCCTACAGAAAGTATCGGAAATGTATAAAATGAAACGTCTGAAATTCCACTCCCCTCTATTTTATGGCTTTTAATTACGCTTTAAATGATACTCGAAAACTATGAAATAATATAGGGAAACATTATTAATATCCGAAAGTGGGTGTATAAGAATAAAACCATAAAAAGTAATAAAATTATTATTATTATTATTATTGCTGGGCTTGCTAGTAAATGGACTTTCCCAAACTGTGTAATTCTTTCAACCGGAGGGAATCAAACGAGCTGAGTGATCAATCTTTTTCCTCAGTTCATTCATTAATTGCTAATAAAAGCAGAAATGAGAGTTCTAAACAGGAGAGGATTGAAACATCAAATTTGTCTTTAGTCTTAGAGGCGGTCGAAAAACTGATAAACATGGTTAATGATTTTATCAAAATTAACAAGGATATCCTGAGTCAGAATAGGGTTTTGTATTTGAAAATCGACAAGTTGTTAAATTTATTTTCTCCATCTGTGAGTTCAAAACCTGCTACAGTTGAAGTGCGTCCTTCTCCATCGTTCGTGGACGCGGCGGATACGGCTTCTGCGGCTGTCACGCCCCCTCCCCCCTCCTCTTGTTTGGAGTACCGGAATGATTTCACGGATGTTGTACCGAATCGACGCTTTTTGGATCAACCTACTTCTAAACCCTCAACAGTCAATTCAGATTTGCGTAAGAAATAGTAATGATCTTTGGGAATGCGAAGGAATCTATACTTAAAGCGCACACATAATATAGCTATTCACGGTTCTATTGCTAAGCTTTTTGTTTCCCGCTTAGCTCCTGATACAAATGTTTCCCAAGTAAAAGCTGTTATTGTGGATATAATTAGCCCAGAGGACATCGTTGAATGTCACAGACTTAAAACCCGTTACAACTCTTATTCTTCATTTTATTTAGCAGTCGACAAGAAAGTTTCTCAACAGTTATTTAATCCAGATTTATGGCCTACCGGTACCTTAATCTCTGTTTTTTGGCCACTTAAATAAGAATCGGATTTATGGCGCGGAGGACGTCGTGCCCTCACCTAAAATTGACGATTGAAATTTTGTATCAAAACGTTCGCGGTGTTAGAACTAAGATTGTCCAAGTTTTTAAGTTTACATCGCTTAATAAAACTTTGGTCTATTCTTTCACGGAAACGTGGCTGAATTCTACAATAATCGATAATATGTTATTTAATGACTCGTTTGCAGTTTACAGGGCCGATCGGACGAGTGCGAAAAGAGGTGGTGGTGTCTTAATTGCTGTGCCCAATTGTATAGCCTCCGAAGAGATTAAGTTTAGCTCAACTGTGACATCGATAGATGTAGTTGGTGTTAGGCTGTCTTCTAGTGGGAAGCATGACCGGTTGAATCATCATGGTAATAGTTTAAATATCTGGTCCGTTTATATCCCGCCGTTGATTTCTAATAACATGTATCAGTTATTTCTTGACGAGTTGGCTGAATTTGCTATTACTCTGCCGGGTGTTAGCATTATTACCGGGGATATTAATCGTACAGATTCCCAGTCGACTCGGAATTCCAACAATATTAATGCTACTAGGCGTAGATTGACGGACGTCTGGGTAGCCGAACTTGGGATCAGTAATTATAATAAAATTAAAAACTCCTATGGCGACACCCTTGACAAGATATACGCCTCTAAACATATAGTGGTTAAACGTGCGCCGTCAGTGATTGATTTTGAAGATAAATTCCATCCGCCTTTGGCGGTCGTCTGTGATTTTGAGCGCCCGCAGTTTACACCACATTTCTGCTCTTTTCGGCGTGATTTTAAGAAGGCCAATATTTTGAATTTATTTAAAGATCTCTCGTTATCAGACTGGTCCGTTCTTGATGACTCCCAATCTGTTGAGCAGATCTGGGATATTATAACGGATCGATTTGCTGCAGGTATCATCAAAAATGTTCCTTTAATTAACTCTTCTAAGACCAAGTTTATGAGGTCAAAGTTTCCAATTTGGACCTCTAATAACACAATCCAACTTTGGAAACTGAAACAAGTGAAACATAGATTTTTTAAACAATCTAAGGATTCTGAGGAATATCTTGCATTTCAGGAGGTCAGGAAGAATTTTAAGACTGCGTATAATAATGATTTTGCTGATTATTTTCAGTCGGTGGAGAAAGATTTAAATTCGCAGGGTCGCCTGTTTTGGAACACCGCAAATGAACTACTTGGTAAAAGGCGTTCTGACCAATCTTGGTCTAACCATTTCTCAGCAGAGGAGATAGCATCTTATTTTGAACAAACTATGGGGAACGACGGTGTCTTGTCTTTTCCTGACCAGCGAGTCTCATCGTTTTGGGATCAGCTTCAAGGTAAACTTTCTTTACTACCTATTTCCTCCACCGAAATCTTTCTTTTGGCTAAACGAATTACTGTGTCTAAGATTGTCCACCGTAATGGCATACCCGATTTTGTATTCAAGGGATGCTTATCAGCCATTTTACAGCCTCTTGCGGTATTATTTAATGCTTCTTTGGCTTCCGGCGTATATCCAAGTGACTGGAAGATCGTTAACATCGTTACCATTCCTAAATCAGCACGGCCCCGTCTACTGAATGATTTCAGACCGATTACGATTCTTCCTTACCCTGCTAAAATTCTTGAAACATATGTTGCTAACCATCTCGCCTCCTTCGTTGATCTCAATCTACCTGAAGAGCAAAATGCGTTCAGGAGGAGAAGATCTACCTCCACTAATCTGGCATGCATGCTGCATTATTTGGTTCCTTATATCGACCAAAGGTTGCAGGTAGACGTCCTATATTTGGACTTTAGCAAGGCCTTCGATAGCTGTTAACATCCAGCTGTTGCTTCATAAATTGGATAAAGTTGGCCTTGCGGATAAAGTGAGAAACTGGTTCATTTCACTTCTTAGCGGGCGTAGTTTTAACATCAATGACCCGAATGGTAGTTATGCTACTGGTAGAATTCGCAGCGGTGTCCCTCAAGGCTCTCCTTTGGGCCCGGTGCTTTTCAACATCTTTATTGCCGATTTAGCATTGAAATTTGTCGATCTGCAGGTCAAGTATTTGTTATACGCGGATGATCTGAAACTGTTTTCCGTTATTCATTGCTGGGATGACTGCCTCGAACTGTCTTCGGTGCTGGATTCTGTTGCTCGTTGGGCAGAATTGAACGGGCTTTCACTAAATGCATCAAAATCCTTCTGTCTAACGTATTCTAGAAAAGTCATTAACTATTATCATAACTATACTTTGAAGGCCAGTTCAATTCAGCGCAGAACGTCGATTAAGGATCTCGGTGTGATTTTTAATTCAAAATTAAATTTCTCCGATCATCTTGACTCTTTGTTAGTGGAAACCAGCAGGCGTGTGGGTATTATCAAGCGTCTTGCTAGTTTCTTTAGGAGACAAAATACGTTTCTTATGTTATACAAATCTTTTGTTTTATCTAAAATTATGTACGCCCCATGGATTTGGTTTTCGGGCAGTACTCAGTTATTTGACCATCTGCAAGTGAAGCTGCTGAGTTTTTATCGTTTTCTTCGTTGTACTGAGAAAATCACAGACTCCGCCTCCCTGGCCTTGTTATTTAATTTGCAATTCATTTTTAATAAAATATTACTTAAAATTTTGCTAAAAGTAATTAACGGGAGCATTTTTTCTCCCCAAACTCTTGATCTTATTGGCTTTCGGGTTCCGAATTCCAATAGATCCCGTCAACCTTTGGTTTTTTTGGGGGAAAAGAAGGACGAATGTTATGAACTTTGATCCTGCCAACAAACTGGTAGATATGGTCAATAAGTCTTTCCCCCATTTGGATATATTTTTTGATAAACGCTGTTCCCTTTTTGGAACTAGTTAGTTTTTTGTCTTCGTGAGTGTGTGTGTGTGCTTGATGTTTTTCTTTTTTGGTGCTCTAGTGCATGTGTTTTTGGTGTTTTTTCTTTCTCTTGGTGGCAACTTCGGATTCGGCCTCCCAGTTTTCTGGTGGATTTTATCCCTTGTTGTTACTTATTGAATAACATTATTATTGTTATTATTATTATTATTATTGTAATTTATTGCAATTTTTATCAGTTATTGTAGTTTTATTTTAATGTATCATATCTATTCATTATTATTGACCTTGACTTTTGGTTTATTCTTTTCTGTATTGTACCTAACTTTGTTGTAAAGCTCATGTTTTCTTGTTACTTTTTGATCACTGCTCGTTTTAGGCCGCAGCCTGTTGAGCTACGTGAAAAAAAATTTCGTTCAATAAATTCAATTCAATTCAATTCAATTCAATTCAATTCAATTATTATTATTATTATTATTATTATTGTCTTTGTTCTTTTTGTCCTTTGTCGTATTTATGTTTTTTAATTCACTTTAGATTTATGATTCTCTTTTATTATTTAAGCGCGTTTTCCTATTTTAGTTGATACGTATCTCATTAACCCCGTTTTGGGCTCTTGCCTACAAAGCAGTTGGGCCAAAATGATCTTATGAGTAACAATATTTTGATAGATGGAGATTGTGTGATTGCTTCTAAAACGCTTATTTTAATAAGGTTACTGAATTTACAAAGTCAATCGTATCATTGCCAATATTTTTCGATTTTTTTTTTCTTCTTTTGACTGAAGATTCGAATAGAACAGGGGTCGGCAAACTTTGAAGACAAAATAGCCAAATATACCCTAGCATTTGTACTTTTTTGGGAGCCACAAAAATATTTTTCCAAATGAAAATCAAAAAATTAAAAAAACAAAAAAACAAACTGGCAACGGAACGACCGACTTCAATTACGGAATAAAGATGCTTTTAATTAACATCGTTATGGTAATGCAATACCATGCATTCTCAACTGGTTTAATTCTTTAATTATTTTTAATAATAAAAATTTGACCAACACAAATGTATCATCATAAACCTGGAAATCAAAAACGAAAGGAGAAAAGGGATCGTTAGAAGGCAAAAGAAGATGAGGATGGAGATGAGGCAATACAAATTGAAAAAAAAATCTCTTTTCATTTAATGATTTTAATTTTAAAAGTATGTATCTATCGAATTTTGAATTTATTCTACATTTTTAAATAAATGTTTAATGTTTTATATTACTATAAAAGTGATTCGTTACAGATATAGATTATAGGTATCTATGTGTTTATTTAGTTCGCTAGTGCAAAGCGTGGTTCCCACATGGGTATTAAACGAAAGCAGGAAGTGATGTCAAAACGTTTTCTGCTTTGTGGTTTCTGCCGTTGTTTTTTCGCATGTGGAATCCACGCCTAAAGCGTGGTTCCCACTAGCAGAAAACAAGAGAGCAGAAACCAGGGCGTATTTTTTTTCTGTTTTTTTACTTTCTGCTCCTGGAGGTGTCATACAAAGTGGAAATAGCGGGAAAAGTGGCTGTTTCGCGAACGCACCGATTGCAGGCTATGCACAATGATGTCAACAACGATAAAGGCTGGATCGACCCATCTATGAGCGCTTCGCTATTCAAACGTGTCTGATATGCACCAGGCATAGTTCTCGATAAATACTGTGGACGCACGTTCAAACTAAAGATGTCAACAACAATAAAGAATAAAGAAGTCTTCATTGTTGCTGACATCATTGCATTAAATATACATTTAAGATATTTATTTTAATAACTTTCTGTGGAAATTCTACTGCCAAAGAAAGTCCCTATAATTCCATGAGAGCTAATAAACTATTTTCAGCTCTTTTTAATGTTCAAAATTATTTTCTTATACTTTACTGAATGGCTACCAGACATAGGTGCACGATGATAAGTGTGGACTTTTCCAAGCAATTCTTTAGACATGTGCCTGTGTTATCGCTGGCGAGCACTTGATCCCAAGTCCCTTGATTTAGCATTGAGTTTCCTCCTATGGTATATAACTATCTCTATGTTTAGAAGGTAATGGCAGAGACATCAGATACTGCACGGGTTCGAGCTACTCATAGATAGTATCCTACTCATAGATGGTATAGATTGGAGAAGGAATGTTAATTGAAGGCACACTCTTTTAAGGTCAGCTGTTTTTTTATATCCTATTCTTTAAGGCTGTTTTCTACAGATCTTATTCTGGAAAAGCCCTTTTCAGGGCTAGCAGTCTGACTATTCTTTACTCATTATTTTAAATTTTATCATAATGCCAGACTCAGGCAAAGCGTTAAGTGGCATTACAAGCCAAAAAACAAGTGATGGTAAATATACGTATGGCGAGATATATAAAGATGCCTGTAAAGATTACAGATTTGAAGCTTTTGATGCTATAATTAAGGATAAGCTAGAGGTTTTGCGCCAAGAAATGTGCACTAAGTATGATAACTTACAAGGAAAAGTTGAGTCACTAAAAGGGAACATAACTGAAATCCACGATAAAATTGCTAATATGAATGCTGAAATATCTGCAGCACGTAATGAAGCCAAAGAGAACTTTAATAAGTTGGAGCAGTTCCTCAAAGATCAATTCTCTGCTCTGTCAATGAAAGGTAATCAGCCTACAGGTGATACTTCTGACTATCTAAGTGTGAATCCTCAGCCTATGGAAATTATCCCCTCCGGCTTAGGGAGTAATGATAACGATGGCAAAGACCTGATTAGTACAAATCGCAAACGGCTATACAATGATACGGATAAATGGATACCTGCAAAATCTAAAAAGGCTAAAAAAGGGTTGAAAATTGACAACATTAAGGATGTTGTTGATATAAATGATACAATCGCTGTTGCTTTTCGAGAAAGCAAGTCCGAACAGCGAAAAAATGTTGAAAAGCCAAATACCAAGAGCAGCTCCTATATTCCGCCAATCATAATACGTACTCACGGTCAGCCAATCAAGCAAATCCTGGGCGAGATTCAAAAGCATGTGGCGATTAACCAAATTACTGTACACACAGGCAGAGCAGAGACGATCAAAATAAGGTGTCATGATGAGGAAACGCATAGTAAATTGGTGTCTGGCATTAAGGCTGATAACGTGCTAAAGATTCAGCATCATCAACTTAAATCGGAAAAAGTCCTCAAATACGTTATACGAAATGTAGACGTGACCTATGACCTTAACGATTTTAATGAAGACCTGAAAAAGGCTAACTACTTTCCTGAGAAAGTGATTAGGCTTAAAAAAGCCAAAGGATCAATAGATATACCCATGATTCTGGTTCTGTTATCAAACACTGAACACAATAAGACACTTAAAAGTGTGACCCGCATAGGGCCCTTAGCTGTCAGTGTTGAAATGTTTCGAGGTAATAAGAAACCTTTACAATGTTATAATTGTTCGCGATTTGGCCATGTATCTATGGGTTGCACGGAATCCCCCCGTTGTAACAAATGCGCTAAAGATCATCAGTCAAAAGACTGCCCAAATGTAAAAGGACAAGATCCCCCAAAATGTATTCGATGTAATGGACAACACACCTCCAGTTACACAAAATGTCCTAAATATCCGCAAGTCAGGAGAGTGCAAAGTGCTAAAGTGTCCCCGGAGATTTCCTATGTCTCAATGGTCTCCAAACAAGATAAGAGCATTAACGTGAACGATTTTCAAGAAATGTATAAACAAATTGGCAGTGTATGCAATTTGTTAAACGATCTAGGCAAGAAAATGCCACTGATGAGTGGAATACTTACGAATAAACACTGACAGTATGGCTGATCGATGCTATTCTATTACAAATCGAGGTAAACTTCGTTGCGTAAAATGGAACGCCAGGGGGGTCCCCCGGAGGCGTATTGAATTTTACAACTTCCTAACCCAATGGGATATAGACATAGCATTTCTATGTGAGACACACTTAAGGCCAGACCGTGACTTCAGGCTACCTGGTTACTGTGTCTATCGTAAAGACAGAATTCTTCCCACTACAGTAAAGTCCCCGTCAGATGGGTCAGCAATTATTATTAAGAAAGGCATTCATCATCGGGAGGAACCAACCCGAGACTATATGGGAATGGAAGCTGCCTCTGCTATCATTACTGATGCCACACTGGGCGAGGTGAAACTAGTGGCTCTATATAATGCGCCCAAGCATAAATTCGATACCAATGAGCTTGACGAGCTGTTTTCCGGGAATATTCCCGTTATTATGGCGGGAGACCTGAACGCTAAGCACTCGCACTGGAATTCAAGATGCCATAACCAAAACGGTGTCCTTTTGTATGGCTACGTGCAAAGGCAATCTGATATTATTGCAGTAGGCCCTGTGGATGATACATATTATTGTGATCATTCTCCTTCAAGCGATGTGCTTGATATTGTGTTGTTGAAAGGCTTCTACAAATCATTCAGTATCTATACTGTCAATGATCTATCCTCAGACCATAAACCAGTTGCACTAAATTTTGATAACGTAAACATTGACCTCAAAGAAGAACTGAGGCTCAAACAAGACTGGAAATTTTTTAGAGAAATTCTCAAAAATGATGACGACCCACTAAATAACGTACATAGTACGAGCGACATAGATACCAATGTGAAAAAGCTTACTAAACGTATAAATGCAGCTATTGACTCTAGTGCTTCACCCTTAGAGTCGAAGCGAGCTGATCACCTTGATCTCACCCCAGAAATCAAACTATTAATTGAACAAAGGAATAAGGTTAGAAGGCAGTGGTACCGAACTCGTGATTCATGGCTTAAGACCAAATATAATAGGCTCACTAGAAGAGTTCACGAGGAGGTAAAAGCACTTCGTAATGACAGATGGAATGATAAAGTTAAGAGTCTGTCGACCCACGATAACTCTATGTGGTGCATGGTTCGAGCCTTGCAAAACAAGAAAGCCATTAATATCCCACCTCTGTTAGCCCAAAATGGCAAATTCATCACGAATGATGATGATAAAGCGCAGCTTATTGCAAGTTCACTTTCAGAACAGTTTGTCACGCCTACTGATGGTCGGCAAATAGGACTTGATATGTCTGAGAAAGTAAAATCCTGCATAACTGGCTTCTATAATATTCACGGCAATGAATTCCCAAAACATAGCATTGATGTAAATGAAGTCCTAAGCATCATTAAAAATTTAAAAACGAGAAAAGCTCCAGGTAAAGACTCTATTAAGAACAGTGCTTTGAAAAATTTACCTCCAAATACAATTCAAGATATTGCAAAAGTGATTAATGACTGCTGGAAGAACACTTACTTCCCGGATGCTTGGAAGCAATCAGTTGTCTTAAGCATTCCTAAGCCAGGACAAAATCCTGCAAATCCTGTTAGCTACAGGCCCATCAGCTTGTTACCATCAATTTCCAAAATCCTGGAAAAAACAATTCTCAAGAGATTCATTGAGCACTGTGATGCCAACGATCTCATCCGCGATGAACAATTTGGCTTTCGCTCAAACCATTCCTGCCAACTCCAAACATGGAGGCTCGCAGCGGATATCAGTGAGCCCCTTAATCTCTCTATGTATTGTGGGGTCGTTTTCCTCGATGTACACAAAGCCTTCGACCAAGTCTGGCACGATGGTCTTATTTTTAAAATGATTATGGATGGATTTCCTCAAGACATAATTACTCTGATACACTCGTTCCTCTCCAACCGGTTCTTTCAGGCCAGAGTTGGAGATAATCTATCTCCTATGTATGAAGTAAAAGCTGGTGTCCCACAGGGTTCAGTCCTGGGGCCAGTATTATTCAATTATTTTATGCGAGACTTTCCAAGTCCTTCTAAATGTAAGCTCTTTTTTTACGCAGATGACGCTGCTATACTGACCTGTGCTCGTCAACCAGCCGTAGTAGTCTCGCGGCTGCAGAAGGCTCTAAAGGAGTGTGAAAGCTGGTTTAGCAAGTGGAGGCTAAAATTGAATGTAGACAAATGCAAGGCGATGTTTGTTTCCAAGAAGAGAAAGAGATCATTAGATTCTCTAACACTATATGGCAAAAAACTGGACTGGGTTGAAACTTATAAATATCTTGGTGTTATTATTGACTCTAAACTTACCTGGACTCCCCACGCAACTTATGCGTTGAATAAGGCTAGGAGAGCCAAGTTTAGCTTGATTGCTCTGCTGGGCCGGAATAGTGCTCTAAACATTGATAATAAACTCCTACTCTATAAGGTCATTGTTCGGACTATCTTGACGTATGGTATGCCCGTCTGGGCCACAATATGTAAGACTAGGTGGAAAGAACTGCAAACGTTCCAAAACGTTACCCTTAGGACTATTGCGCAAAAAGATCGGAGAATTGTTCGCAATTCCTCCATTTATAATGACTTCAACATGACTCATATTGGCAAATACGTTCAAGGGCTCATGGAATCCATGCTGCCCAATATAGAAAATCATAGCAACGAGCTAGTCTCGGGCATTTTAAAGCATCCTATGCATAGAAAGAGATATCGTGATCCAAGGCATATACTTGATATTAATTTTGAAGACATTGATAATGTCTTATTTCCAGATTACTGGACTTCATAGGTCGTGTTTTATCTAATACTAGTGGTCTGCTTCTAGTCTAGACAATCGTCAATCAAATTTTCCTCCACCAAGAGGAGGCAATTTTTCTTTTATGCTTTGGATGACCTTTGTGGGTACATCAGGCTTCTTTTCTAATTCAGTGTATTTCCCTTGGAATATGATTATGAAGGGTGAGATTATGGAAGCTATGCTTCAAGTTCCACACGAATACCGATACACTACACTGTTCGATTGTCGATAGAAGGTAATGGCTATGCCAACACCACCTCTACTCAAAGCCTGAGCGCGAAAACGTCGTACATTGTTACATTACCTCAACACCTCCTAGAGAGAAGGCCTGCAGACAAAAGGTGTATACATTGTTACATCATCATCAAGCAGCTATTGTTAATCGTATTTCTACCAATAATAAGCTCTAAATTTGGTCGCTTGATGATGATGTAACAATGTAGACACCTTTTGTCCGCAGGCCTTCTCTTTAGGAGGTGTTGCATCACCCACGGTAGGGTATTGTTGCTCATGATTCTACGAATATTAAGCCCGAAATTGTCCCTACCGTAGGTGATCTAACAATGTATGATTTTTCCGTGAGCAGGCTTTCCCTCTAGGCTGTATTGGTTAAGACCAGTGTTGGGCATTAGTCGATTAAACGATTACATGATTACACTAATCGATTACATTTGTAATCAAAACATTTAATCTTGTAAATAAAACATTAATTTAATCGACTAATAGAATTAATCATCAATCTCGATTAAAAGAATTAATTGTAAATCGTTAAAAAAAAAATTAAATAATCGATTACATTTTTAATCAAAACATTAAACCGTGATTAATTTAATCGACTAATGAGATTAATCAACAATCTCAATTAAAAGAGTTAATCGTCAATTTTTAGTTTTTAATCGAACTTGCTTATTTTGATACTTGGGCAATTGACACTGAAATGTGAACTTATGAATTTCATTGAACAATAGGTAATCATGGCAATGGCACGTATAAAATATTTACATGTCAATATTTACATGCAACATATCAATCGTTAAATTCGGAAAATATTAGGTATCGTGAAAACTTAAACTAACAAGAATATAACACGTAAAACGATTTTCAAGTATGCTGAAAAGAAGAATATAAAAATTTGTTGTTTAATATTACAGTAATATTTTATATACAGCATGTAAATTTACGTATTCGATTGCAGCGTTCCACGAATCTTTCCAAACGCGCGAAATGAGAAATGAAATGCTCGCACGTCTAAATGTTTTAAACTGCTGCGCCTATGTTCTTTCCACTGCTATAGTGCGTTTTATTGCAACTTGAGTGTGTTAGAACAGTTACGGGACCGAATAACATGTATTTGATCCAATATCAATGCCTCGACGATGTCGCTTACAATAACGAGCTGGTGAAGATGAGGTGACTAACGTTGGAAGCGAAGACGAAGTAGCTTCAGCCATTTTGAATGTTGCTATTTCTCACCAATCACAACAACTTACGCCGCACTACTTTTCTATGCGACGTCACATCAGGGCGTGAAAAGGTTGCGTAACTGTTCCAATACACTCAAATTGCTCTGAAACGCACTATAGAGCCATTCATCCCTTCTTAATAAAAGTTACTATAAACGTCAGGAGAGAAAAATCATTGTCGCAAAGCGTTGTCGGGAAAAATCTTGTAAGCATTCCAAGGAGCTTCACCTGTGACGCAGATGTAAATTTAAATTTGAGTATTTCACTTTTACGTGCAGCTGGTTTAAATAAACAATGGAAATACCTTTGATTCTATCCACACATCATTTATAAATATAGGCCTAACAATAATTAGCCATTTTTAACTATAGGCCTAACATTAATTTTAGCCATTTTTAACTATAGGCCTAACATTATTTAGTCATTTTTAACAATAGGCCCAACATTATTTAGTCATTTTTACCTATATGCTTAACATTAATTATTCATTTTTAACTATAGGCCTAATATTAATTAGCCATTTTTAACATTAACCACATTTAACAATAGGCCTAACAGCACTGAATTTTAAAACGAAATGAGCAGGTGCATCGATAAAGTTTCATATGGGGCACGTGCTCCAAGCTGCCATCAACAATGCGTAAATGATAAACAATAGTAACGCTATATTCACTTATGACTCGTCAGTACGAATCGATTGCTATATTACATGCCCTAAGTTCATATTCTTAACATAGTGCACGTACTTGAAGGGGTCCACGAGAGCTCATCAAAAGTTGATATATCGTAGTTAAGTTCTTCCATTTTCACGTTATCGTGCAAACGATGGCTGGCCGGATACACAACGGTACTGATTAAGCTTGTATTCTTATATACTGTATAGCTTTAATTAAAACTCGTAATAAAGGGTCATTAAAGTACTTTTTGGGGGCCATTTTCTTGGACGTAACATTTCGAAAATCGAAAAGAATGTCATATTCGTCTTGTGCTCGTCATTCCCGTTCAAATGACATATTACATGCCTTATATTGCCAATAAAAATATTTAATGGGGGGGGGGGGGGCGCCGGGGGTCTCAATAGTCACGTGACTGTTAGACCGATTTTAATCACAAATTAATCAGGCAGGTGAGCTCAGGAAGGGTCTCTATCAAAGAGTGAAAGCAGAATTTGAAAAAGTTAAAGCATTCTCGAGTAATCGTCGGACATACAGACGGACAGACAGACACACAAACAGAGCGAAACCAATACATGCTTTTCAGCATATAATAAATGACTTTTATTTATCAACTCTTATTCTGCATGGGTAGACAAGCAGAAATTAGTTCAAATTATTTCGAATACTTGTTCACTATAGATCAGAGTTATTGTAGGCCTATGAACTGATCATCAAGCGATAAAATAAATTTTTTATGCAATTTTTAGCGATTAGTCTTTCCTTCGATGAAATTATAACTTAATCATTAATCGTAACGAACTCCTGGCGGAGATTAACAATTAAAAAAGAAACGTTTAATCGTGATTAACAATTGAATATTATTAATCATAATCATCAATCGTTACTTTGATTGTATATTGCCCAATCTCCATAATCGCGACTAACTCCAAACGATTTATAAAAACAACTTTTAATCATGATTAACGATTGATGATTTTTAATCATAGTCATTAATCGTTAGTTTGATTGAATTTTGCCCAACACTGGTTAAGACCCCTCTATTGCATGATTTTGGCTACAGTCCAAACTTTTTAACAATCGTACAACGTAACAAATTCTTATAGATCTGACAATGAGAAACCTAAGAGATCTTGGAAAGAAAATGGGAGCGGTGTCATTTTTCTCGCAGGAGATCTTCGCCAAACGCTTCCAATTATTCCACAATGAACATCTGCAGATGAACTCAGTGCTTGCCTCAGAGTATCCACCTTTTGACAATTTGTTCACACAAAAAAATAATTACTAATATGAGGGTGCGTATTCTTGATGACACAACATAAAATTTATAAACTACTACTCAGTTTTGGAGACGAAAAATTACCCACAATTGCGTCAGGTTTAATTTCTCTCTCATCTGATTTCTGTTGTCGTCAGTGCGAGAAATAATTATACATAATGTGTTCCCGAACATAGCCACAAAAATTGAGGACCGACAGTGGCTTTGAGAACGTACGATTCTTGCACCAAAGAATGAGAATGTAAATAAAAAACGACATCATTTTGCAAGAGTTTCCAAGATCTTGCATTACATATAAATCTATTGACACTATTATGGACCAGGAGCAACCTGAAAACTAACCCACAAAATTTTTAAATTCATTGGAACCCACCTGGAAAGCCACCACCTTAAGTTCAATGTGAAAGTAGGGCCAGTAATAATATTGAGAAATTTGGATACCCCCAAATTATACAATGGTACTAGACTCTCACTAATTTTATGCCCACTATCACCCAGACAACAATTATCTAGGTAACAATCTCCTCTGGGATTTGTTTTCGCAATGACGATTAACAAGGGCAATCTCTTTATGATCCTAATGGCCTGACAAAAAATATGTACCCAAAAGCATTCGAATAACATATTCTACGTCAAAATATTGGTATTTTATGCATAACTAACATTTATTAATTATTTGTAAATAACTTAATTAGAATTAATATTAACTTATGGTGCCAATATAAATATTTGAACAATTTTGGATTTAATATATTCTGTTATTTTTAATTTTCTTAAAACAATGTTGCTGATTTTTGTAAAATTTTGTATGTAATCGTATTGTTTTACTATTTAAAAGCACGTTTTTTTTTTCTTTCAATCATAGCGGGCGAAGCCGCGGGTAATCAGGTAGTAAATCTATATAAATAAAAGGCAATGTTCGTATGTGTGTGCCCTATAGACGCAAAAACAACTCGACTGATTTTGCTGAAAATTTCAGTTTGTTCTTATTAGTGCCTAAAGTGTTTAGAGAGTGGTTTGAATGAAATTTGACAGAAAGATTAGGTTAGATTAGCAAGGTTCTCCTTAGTACCTTTTAAAAGGGCGGGCCGCCCGGCTGATTTTGGTGCCCGCCCGGATGAATACACGAAAAGCTGCACACCATTGCATAATTTTTTGATTTGGTTTTAACTGTTGTCCGCCAGGCTAATTTATCTTTCCACACACTGATAAAATTTTCTGGGGAGAGCGCTGGGTTAGATTCAATATCGAACTTCAATTGCATTTATTTAATTCATATATAATTAAAGTTCCAAATTTCTGCTCGGGTTGCAGACCGCGTTATTGCACGGATAATGATGAAA
The DNA here is from genome assembly GCA_023313115.1 of Rhysida immarginata. Taxonomy (NCBI): domain Eukaryota; kingdom Metazoa; phylum Arthropoda; class Chilopoda; order Scolopendromorpha; family Scolopendridae; genus Rhysida; species Rhysida immarginata. The sequence continues at coordinate 682,033 of JAHWFO010030762.1, read as the reverse complement.
GTTTGTGAACATGCTATGAAGAGCATGGGGAACAGAATTCCAATGTAAAATTTTTTAGTGCATACGGTTGCCACTATGGTTAAAAGTGGCGCCGTAATCAAAAGCGCAGTCATCCGTGAACAACCAAGTTTGACTTTCATTTCAGGCAAGGTCCGTACGCCTCCATGATAAACACGAGCCTTCAGGGTTCCCCACAGCCAGAAGTCACATGGATTAATGTCTGGTGGATGAGCAAGCCACGTATCTGGAAAGTGTCTCGACAGAACACGTTCATCACCGAAGTGGGTACGAAGTTCTTTTACTGCGCAACCCAGATGTGGTGCTGCACCATCTTGCATGGAAACTTATCTGTAAACACCCGCGTTCCTGTAATGCATTGGTTGTTTGTTCAGTAGGTTGTTCACTGATTCATCAACCCGAGCCGAAACAGCTGAAGCTAATTACATCAAGTTTTGACTGTAGGTTTATTTTGCGACGTAAGCGCCCACTATGAAAGGACTTTACGAAATTCATCCCATAAGGGTGTAACAAAAAGACCGGGACAGTGGAATATCTGGAGAAATACACATCGGATCGAAATAAACAAAAAAAAACCAAAAAACACGTGTTTAATATTTTTAAAGCTAACCAATGATACCAAATCCGACCCTCTATCCCCACGTTTTGAGAGCGGGGGCGGGGGAAACGTTGAAATATTAAATAGGAGCCCCTGTTTTAATTGTATTTTGAGATTGTATCCAAACTTTGAGAAATGTTTTATTCCTGGTTTTTATCAATTGATTCAACCGGAGTTTGGGAGATACAGTCATGAAAGTGTGGAACTTTTAAAGTTTTGAACCTAATTTTTTCGATGAAGATAAAGAGAGGGTGGGTTTAGAGACATTCCTATTCTACTTTTTGATGATCCTAAGGAATCCGAAGTCGGAATTTAAAAAGTCCAAAATTTTTAATTCACATTAAATATACGGGGCGGGGATGGGGGTAGAATTTTGTATCATTGGGTAGCTTTTTGGAAAATATTAAACACGTATAGCTTTTAATATTGGGTAACTTTTTGAAAAACAGTGTTTTTTCAATCCAATGTGTATTTCTCCAGACATTACACTGTTCCGATCTTTTTGTTACACCCTGTATATGAAATAGGCTTTGTTTATGTTCGTTTGCTTGCATTTGCAAACAATCAGCCGGTTCTGTTTGAGTTAACAATCAGTTTGTCGTGTGTGTATGTTTTTTCAAGAATGGTTGATGAAGTTAAAGGCTGGTTCCCATAGCTCCGACTGGTCGCTACTAATGGCCACTACGACTACGACTGCGATTGAGAAGCCCGATTTGATAAGCGTCGACGCAGTCGTACTCGATTATCGGCAGAAGGTTCCAGTTCCCATAGGCGCGATTTGCAATCACGATCTAACACTGCGCATGCACGGATTGGAGCGAGAGCCTCTTGTCGGAGAGAATAAACATGGCGTCTAGTTTATCGATACGTTGGCGAGCGTGTTTTCTTACGTTGTGTACAGCTTTAAAAAGCCGTATACCCCCTTAAAAATTATGAAATAATAAAGAGGGGAATAGTTATACATTCATCTGTGACAATTTATTTGAGATTCCTCAACACACAAAGGCAAGAGCATGGGAAATCACACCGACGATTCGATGAACTACCCCCCCTCCCCCTTTGCTAGAGCACGTGGATAACGAGAGAGCTGGAACATTGCTGGCTTTGGCGCCGATAAAATTAAAAATTCATTTATTTCACAAAAAAGAATTAAGTTTTTCTAATGTTTTATTTTATATATTATACCTTGAGATAATTAAAAAGGTCACCCAAAATGAATAATTATAAAAGTTCACAAGTTTTAAATTCAGTATTCTACACGGCAAAAAAAAAAGTCAAAATATTTAAAATAGAATCTTCTATGGAATCAAGAAAAGGATTCAAATTAAAAATATTTTCGAATTATATAATTAATTAATCCTTAGAATGTGTAATTAAGAATTTAATTTTCAAATTGCATCAATTTTTTTTATCAAAATTATATTGAAAATAATGGAATTACAGCCATGGAATAAATATAAAAACATTTTGATGCAATTTAAATAAAGATTTTAGTTGCACATTTTAGATTCATTGTTTTACTCACGTTGTATTGCACTATACAGGGTGTAAATTTTAAGTTGACAAAGCAGAATAACTCGAAAAATAAGCTTCACACGAAAAAATGCGTA
>JAHWFO010030762.1:650899-679707 GCA_023313115.1 Rhysida immarginata | reverse complement strand
ATAAAGATTTTAGTTACACATTTTAGATTCATTGTTTTACTCACGTTGTATTGCACTATATATATTTGGTTATTTAAAAAGTTCTCTTTACAATAAAAGGGATTTTTTTAATACCAATAAACTAACTTAACTTTCGTCCTAATACAAAAACTCTTGTGAGGTGGAATTTTTTAATTAACTAAATATTTACACATTTTAATTATATATTTCGAAAATATTTGTATTAGTTTCTGATCGAATCCAAATTTTCTAGACATTTTATAAATATTTGTTATTTCTTAAAAAAATAGACTATTGATTAGTAAAATAATGCGTTTAAACAGCTCAACTAATGCTACATTTTACTAATATTTATAACCAATACTATCTCAATGTCTCTTTTTAGTTAATTGAATTTTAAATTTGCAATTCTGAATATAAGATGTCGTTCTTACTCGGCTTAGGATTGGTCATAGCCGTCTTACTCACCTCCATTTATTAAAAAAAGAACCAGCGCCATTGTGTTCTTGTGGAGCAATGCTGACTATTAAGCATATTCTAACCCAGTGCCCTTTACACACTAAGTTACGACGCTCATTAGGGCTGAATCATTCGTTAGATTTTTTGTTGGGGAACAACCCCATAATTTTTAAAAAAGTGTTTCTTTTTTTAAAAATTATTCATGTTTTTAAATTCATATAGTCATCCTTTTATTGCTTTTGCATTGTATATATTTGATCATTAAGTATAGGTTTCATTTAGTGCCATTTACACACTAATCATATTCATCAGTTTTTTTTTTAGGGGTCAACTCAGAAGAAAATAGATTTTAATCACCTTTTTTATAGTCAGTTAGTGCCCTTTACACACTAATGACTTACACAGCCCTATGCTAATATTTCTTATTACGGGCGAACCCTGGCGAAAAATTTCTGTTTTTAAATTTATTAATGATTTTAAAATCTCATAGTCATAGTTTTTATTGTTTGTCCATCTTTGTCACTCAAGTTTTTATAATTTTTTTTTTTTTCATCTGATTTTTTAAAACTTTTGGCCCCTTAAACTGTGGGTTTTTAAACTTTCTGTCGGGCGCAAAATGGCCATAGCAGCCGACGCCCTAAAATTCTAATCAACCAACCAACCAATTCTGAATAATGTCTGATCGATTATGGGTAAATAAACTTTGCTCATTTCGATAATTTTTTTAAAAACAATTCTTTTATATAAATTATATGACTTCCTCAACATTCATTGATTATTAACATTTTGCGAGTTACAAAAATCACATTTTTATCGTCATGTAAGCATTCACAGATGGGTTTCCTTCACAGTTCCAAATAGATCGATCCAATACATGATCCACGTGACCGAAATCGCAGGATCGGACCTAGAAAAGTTTGTACGGTTCAAACTACTGCGACTGACGATTTGTAGTCGCGATTTCAGTCGGGCATACGAATCAGAGCTAAAAATCGGAGGATAAGAAAATCGGTTTCCATAGGCTCGACTCAGTCTGATGCGATTATCGCATGATCGCACTTAAAATCGGAGCTATGGGAACCAGCCTTTAAGCTTGCACCTAAAAGTCACCTGACCATCATTTTCGTCGGTTACGGTGCTTGCCTTAATGATTCACTTTTAAGGGGGATAATGTTATAATAAAAAAGGTAAATAAATAAATAAATAAATAAATAAATAAATAAATAAAATTGTTGTATGTGTCTGTCTGTGCATTCTATCAGTGAATGGACATTACATTTTAATGAAGAAAAAAATGTCTTTGCTATCTACAGATTATGCAGAACAATTTTCGTATATTCTGAGTGACCATCCAGCAGAGTGTACCCTCACAGGGTGTGCACATTCGGGTTGTAGAGTTAGGCAACGATATCACAATTTAAAATACAGCCAGTGGCCTTATGCCAATGTGCCATATGCCAATTTTCATGGATTTAATCAAGGATTAACTTAGAAAATGACGGAATTTCATAAAAACTTATATTTCCTATTATACCCCTTAGGAGATAATTTCGTAACATCCTTTATTAGCGAGTCTCTACGTTATAAAATAAAACTACGACAATCGACAATCGAACAGTGCAGGTAAAACGAAACGAGTGGTCCGAAAGCAACGCTTTCACTGCCATACTCGTCCAGAAAGTAACCACGGGAAGTACACTGAACTAGGCAAGAAGCCAGATGAAACCTAGTTAAGTCATCCAGAGGATAAGATGGAGTCCTTTCCTATCAGGACGATAGTGTTGATTGTTGATTGACGAGGGACAAGGGACAAGGGACACGAGGAGCTAGGAGATCCAATATTCGGGAAATATCACCTTTTGGATGTCGTCGAAATTGATGTCCAGGAGGTGACGTGGCCTGCGATGTCTAAGAAGGCTTCTGAAGGTAAGCGGGTGCTCAAGAATACCTGCAACCAGAGGATTGGGATGGTCCTTCATCTTCGGAAGCAGCTTTTTCATCAATTCCTGGACGTGATTTCCAATGGGAGGTATCTCAAAATCGTCGGCAATAGAAGTATTTGTTGCAACTCTCCTGTCGAGTTGAGCAATGGTCCTCAAGGTAACGTTTTGGAAAGTTTGGAGGTCCTTCCATCTGGACTTACATATTGTGGCCCAGGCAGGCATACCATATAACAGAATGGTCCGGATTACCATTTTATATAGCAAAAGTTTGCTATCTATTCCAAGAGCGCTGTTTCGCCCCAGGAGGGCGACCAGGCTGAACTTTGCCTTCTTAGCCTTATTGATAGCATAGAAGACGTGGTCACCCCAATTTAGCTTAGCATCTATCACCACTCCGAGGTATTTGTAATTCTTCACCCATTCGAGCTCTCTACCCGAAAGAAGGAGAGGCTTCGGGGGTTTCCGAAGTTTCTTGGTGATAAACATAGCTTTGCACTTGTCGACGTTTAGTTTGAGTCTCCACTTAGCAAACCATTTCTCGCACTTATGTAAGGCATTCTGCAATCGAGATATGACATGAGCGGGAACGCGAGCAGTGGTCATGATGGACGCGTCGTCAGCGAACAGATACAGCTTGCATTTTGTAAATGTTGGGAAGTCATGGATGAAAAAGTTGAAGAGTGCAGGGCCAAGAACAGAACCCTGGGGAACACCAGCTTTGACGTCACACGGGTTTGACAAGGAGCAGCCAACCTTTACTCGAAATATCCTGTTCGACAGAAAGGATCTAATCAAAGCAATAAGATCGTCCGGAAATCCACAAGTAATCATTTTGTGTATTAGGCCTTCGTGCCAAACCTGATCAAAAGCTTTTCGGACATCCAAAAACACAAGACCACCATATTTAGCGCAGTTAAGAGGAGTGTTTAAATCTGCAACAAGCCTCCAGATCTGGAGTTGGCAGGAGTGACCTGGTCGAAAGCCGAATTGCTCTTCACGAACAAGATTGTTAGCCACACAGAAGTCGTTAAATCTCTTAAGAATGATGCGTTCAAACACTTTTGATAGCATAGGTAACAAGCTTATAGGCCTATAGCTGACAGGGAGAGCAGGGTTTAGACCAGGCTTCGGTATGGTAACGATAACAGACTCTTTCCACTTGACAGGAAAGTAACCATGTCTCCAGCAGTCATTCATGGCCCTGGTAATAGTCGCAACAACATTAGGAGGTAAGTTCTTGAGAGTGCTATTAGTGATGGAATCGATACCTGCTGCTTTCCTGCTTTTAAGATGCTTGATGACATCGGAGATTTCCTGAACACCAATAGTGTCCTCACAGGTAGAAATACGATGAGTGAGCTCGTAAGCGATACATCCATCGTTTACAAGACGAATATTTGGGAAATTATCCGGGTTGTTCTCACCAGGAGTGGTAAATTGTTTAATCAGGGATTCGGCGATCAGTTGAGCTTTATCTTGGTCGCCCGTGACAGCATTGCCATTTGCGGTAAGCAGCGGTGGTAAGTTGATGGGTCTGTTTCCTTTTAGAGCCCTTACAGTACCCCAGAGTGAGTTGTCCTGGACTGACAGGGACTTTAGCTTTTCGCTCCATCTTTGATTACGTAATGATTTAACCTCTTCCTGGACCTTGCGAGCTAGCCTGTTGTATTTCGTCTTGAAGAAGGGAAGTCGTTTACGCTGCCATAACCTTCTATAGGAATTTCTTTCAAGTATGAGACGCCTGATGTAAGTAGGGAGGTCGAGATGTTCAGGACGCTTTCGATCAGTAGTGAAAGTGCTGGAAGCTGTAGCATCATTGATAACACGAGTAATAGAACTGATATTTGCATTAATGTCCTCGTTGTCAATAACCTCCTCATATGGAATGCTGTTTTCTCTAAGGATATCCCTGAAGAGTTTCCAGTCTTGTTTGGAGCGAAGCCCAATCTTAACATCGATGTTCAAGCCCTCAAAGATAAGCATCACTGGACGGTGGTCAGAGGATAAGTCGTCGACTGTGAAAATATTATAGGGCTTAAAGAATCCTTTAAGAACTACAACGTCCAGCACGTCGCTGACAGGAGAATGGTCGCAGTAATACGTGTCATCAAGGGGTCCAGCAACAAAGGTGTCAATCTCGTTTAGAGTATATCCATAGAGGATATTGCCATTTTGATTGGAGCATTTGGAATTCCATGCAGGGTGCTTAGCGTTAAAGTCTCCCGCCATAACCACTGGAACGGGCCCAGACAGCAGCTCGTCAAGCTCGCACGGTCCAAGCTTATGCCTAGGAGAATTATACAGAGAGGTGAATTTAATTTCACCTGCGTCGGCGTCATTTATTATCACGGAAACAGCTTCCATTCCTACATAATTTGGAGTGACAGTCTCACGATGATCAATGCCATCTTTGACAATGATAGCTGCTCCACCAAATGCTTGACTGGCGTTGTTACCCAGAGGTCGATCCTTTCGATAAACATGATAACCCGGCAAGTTAAAAGCTTGAGTTGATTTCAGGTGCGTCTCACACACGAAAGCTATGTCAATATTCCAATTAATGATGAAATTGTAATATTCGATGCGCTTCCGATAGATTCCCCTGGCGTTCCATATATTGCAACGAAGCTTTCCGTGGGTAATTGTTCTGTAGTGGTGTCTGTCCATGGTCAGTTCTTGATTTCGTGGGACGCAACCTGTGGCAGTACGTTGCCACTTTCCTTAAAGAGATTAAGAAGGTTACCCAGACTCCTATAAATGCTACGCAATTGGATTGGATCGACCGCATCTGAATGAGAAGAGCTGGATGCGACTGAGGCATAGGTTCTGCCATCAATTACTTTAGTGCTTTTGATCCTTTTGACTTGGGGATATTTCGGACACTTGGTGTAACTTGAAGTATGCTGACCATCACAACGAATACATTTAGGGGGGTCTTTACCCTTTACATTAGCACAGTCCCTCGACTGATGGTCACCTGCGCACTTGTTGCATCTAGGCGATTCGGTGCAACCTTGGGAGACGTGCCCAAAACGTAAACAGTTGTAACACTGTAAGGGCCTTTTGTTGCCTCTAAATAATTCTACAGTAACAGCAAGAGGACCGACACGCTTTAAACTCAAAAAGGACTTATTATGCTCAGTGTTTTGGAGTAAAACCAACACCAGTGGCATTTCGACGGAACCATTTGCCTTTTTCAACCTGATTGCCTTTTCTGGGTAATAATTTGCCTTCCTGAGGTCATCACAAAAGTCTTCTAGGTCATACGTTGTGTCAACATTTCGGACAACATATTTCAGCAGCTTTTCTGATTTGAGCTGATGATGCTGGATTTTTAGCACATCGTTATTCTTTAATCCAGAAACTAGAATTTTGTGCGTGTCCTCATCAAGACACTTAATTTTAATGGTGTCCTTACGACCAGTGTGGCAGATGATTTTATCTAAAGACACATGTTTTGTGATTTCCTCTAGGATTTCCTTGATTGGTTTTCCGTGATGACGAATAATAATCGGAGGAATGTAAATAACTCCCTTTCCATGGGTGACATTGCTTTCGGAATAACCACGCTTAGCTTTGTTACCTCGTAGGGCTACAGAGACACCATTTTTTATATCGACAGTGGACTGAATGTTGTCTATTCTAACACCACCTTTGTTTCTTTTATTCTGCGCAATACGCCAGTTACCTCCATCACTTTCGGCAGAATCATTTTCGTGCCTTCGTTTGACGCTAGTTCGTAGTGAGGAGTTTCCTTCGTTGACTTCTTCCAGGCAGGTAGAAACATTTTCATTATTACGTATTGGATCACGATTTACCTCTAACATGGGCGAATCCGAAGTAACGGGAGAGCCCATAAACTCCTTGATAATATTGCCAAGGTTAGCGAAGCCATTGGCAGTCTCTAAACTAGCACTCTGAATATCACTTTTTAAGCTATCAATTTTACTACCAAGTTCCTTAGACAGCGCTTCCACCCTTGATTCTAACTCAAGATATTTCTTGTTCAGCTCAGTACGTAATGACTCAAGTTGTCCGTTAATAATAATGTCAAATGCCAGAAATCTCGGATCCTTACACGCATCTTTGTAGGCCAGGTCACAAGGTAACACTTTACCATCAGCATACTTAACAGTGCCTGATGTCATCATGAAGCAGGTATGGTGCTGGGTTTTGCCGTCCTTAGAAGGACGCACCTACTCAAAACGACTCAGTTTAAATGACTTAGAAAAGTCCTACCTTTTTAGTCTTCTTGGAAAATCCACCGATGTACTGAAAGTCGTCCAGACTGCAATAGGTATGTCGTCGTCCGTCGAGTGGTAGAATCGTCGTGCAGTAGCAGCAGCAGGTGAGATGATCGATTGTCAGTATGAAGAAAGTTGAAAATATAAAACTACAGACCAAATTTCATATTTATAGCTTCAGCGGTTTTTGACTCGGCGATGATGATTCAGTCAATCAATCAGGACATGCTATTTTATATTTATAGATTTAGCAATAGCGAAGCATTGCCGGGTCCGCTAGTAATGAATATAGAAGGATTACGGATTCCGCCATTTTTGGTCATTATTTGTATAGCGATGTATTGGAAGTTTTTAAATATTTGACTTTAGTCAAAACTTCCTATAATCACTAGGCCAGCTCACTGTAAAAACTTGGCGAAATTGAGTATTGAAGTATATGGATAGAAAGGCCTGAAGCAAGCAAACACAACATTTAACACTTTATAGTACTATATTAAATAGTCTATTACAATAACTAATTTTACAGATTTCTAACTTCATAATATGTGCTTTCTAAAATTTTTATAGAAAATGTGTCTTTTCTGTTCTTTCATACATGGCTGTACTTTGAAAAAATATTACTACAAGGTGATCCAGAAACCGCGCATATCCAAATTCGATTGTCTATAAATCGTGTAATATGTAGTTGAAACGTTTCGTCGGCTACTTTGAACTTTTATATTTTGAGCGTATGTTGTAAAAATATACATGTGTTGTGTAAATACTATATCAAATAGTATTAAATAGTATTGCCACAGCCTACATGATTGAGAATTGGCTGTGGTATTACTTAGTGTCGTTTGGTTTTTAATATTATTTCGATGTGCGCGACTTTTGGACTACTCTGTATATTTATTCGCATATATGTTGCCAACTATTTTGATTGAAACATAAGACATTTAAATAATAAAGTTCAAAAACTTAGGTCTTTTTTTTCTCTTTCATTGAGCTGGCTTGAATGTTAAAAATATATAAAATATTTAAAATTTACGACTTTAAAAGGCATCAAATATACAGTTATTAAATTACAATTATTTTTTTAAACAATTATTTTAGTAAATTTTATAAAAGGCTTTAGGTAGGCAGTTTTAGACGCAAATGTACGAAGTAAAGCTTACCTCACAAAGTTTAGACATCGCAGTTGTTTTTCAGTTACCACGATGACAATTTCGTAGCGAAATACTTCTCCTTTTTTCAAATTTTTGAAAATATAAAAAGTCTAAAGCATAGGTTTTCAACCTTTATGACTCGCGGAGGCCTTTTTAGAATCAATTACTATTACTATGGCGGAGCCCCTTAGGCAAGACATTACTTTGACATCAGTGCCTTCGCAACTAATCACTTGGATAGAGTTGCGCGACAAGCCACAATAATATTTATTTTATTACTTATTTATTATTATCATCTTTTTATTCATTTCAATAAATATTACTTCTTTGATTTACCTGGAGTGGCTGCGAAGCTCCTGGGAAGTGCACTCGGAGTCGTTAGGGCTCCGCGGAGCACAGGTTGAGAAGGCTGGTCTAAAGCCTTTAAAAACATGAAAATAAAACTTCAAATAACCATCATGCGCTGCGAGATTGACCAAAAATGGCGGAGAATAGGTATACTCTCTATACAGGGTGGATACAAAAATGAGCCCCCCCCCACTTCGTTTTATTTTCGTAATCGAAGCAGATATGTCAATTTTGATGAATCCAATGAATGGGAAGCTGTGGGTGACCTATCCCATGGTGCACTTTTCATCATCCCAAATATGCAAATTAGGCCACATTCAAATCCTATCTTAAAAACCGTAAGAGATACACGAAAAATTCCAATTGAAGACTTGTGCAGCATGGAATTCCGAACAAAAGCGAACAAAATTTCCTAAATATTTAATTTTATTTTAGCGTATTTGCAATATATAAGCGCTGTTTTATGCTATAAAATGCTCCTAATCATATTCTCAAGAGCTCTCTGATGGATAGAGACGAGGCCTGGATTTTGATTGGCTGTAGAGAGATCTACGCGATTACGTCAACTAACATTAAATGATGTCACGGCGCCAAATTCAAACCATTTTTATGAAATCTCTACATAGTTATGAAAAAAAAATCATGACATTTATAATAAATAAAATATCTTAATTGTTTTTTAATTCGCGTACAAACAATGAAATTTTTTTTTTTTTTATAAAAAAATTCGTTAAAACAAGATTTTTTTTTAATTTTTTTTTATTCATATTTGTATTGTTCTGTTATTTTTTTAAAAAAAAATATACACATAACATAATATATAGCTACTATTTCATATACTGGCCTGAACATTTATATACAAAAAAATTTCGCCATAAATAGATATACTTTGGCTAGAAACATTTTTTGAATAAATTGGCGCAGTTTTTCCGTTTTTGATCAAAATTTTCCCGACTTAAAAGTTACTGTGCAAACGGCGGACGGCCAGCTGGATAAACGTGCAAACCAAGCGTGCATTCTTATAAGTACCTTTCTGCTAAATCCAAGATGGAGACAATACAGAGTGGATTGTTGCTCGGACTCCAGTAGTCAGGTGACTTTTGAATGCCCTAGCCTGTCTTCCGTTGGCCTCGGTCGACTAATGATGATGTAACAATGTATGACGTTTCCGTTACCAAGCCTTCAGTCTAGAGGTGTTGTTACCTCTAGAGCACATGCAATTGCTTTGAAGGGACCCACGAAAAAGCCTGAAAAGTTGATACAGCCGGGCTATAACCTTGATGTAGAAATTGTCCGAAAACAAAACATGTGAACAGAATTTGAAAAAGTTAATCCGTTTTCAAGTAAACGTGCAAACGACGGACGGATAAACGTACAAACCAAGCGTGCATTCTTATAAGTATTTTTCTGCTAAAGCTCCTAGTAAAAGTATATTTACATGTAACCAATTTACTGTCTAGTTCACATTATGGTGCAGTTTATCTTTTATCCTCTTACTTCCATCCGATGTTATATTTAAATGAAAACCTCATCCTTGACCATGGAGTTTCGATTTCTTAAATAAAATATCTAGTTTAAAAATTCCCGTTGACATATGGGGCTAATGTCGTTTTAATTTGCATATTGGAAAGGCAGTGGCACAGCTGTCGGATATATAAAGGGGTCGTTCATCATAAGTAGACTACGGATTAAATGCACTAAAAAATCTCAGAAATAAGCATGCAAATATGCACTAAACGTTTCCTGAATATGCATTAAAGATTGCTAATTATGCAACAAATTTGCTACAATCATTGGTATCAATCATTGAATCCGAATTGATGTTAATTAATTACTTAATTATTGTTATTGAACTTGGACTAAAAAAAAACTTTTATTTGATACAATGTATATTTTAAAATGTTTCAATAAAAGTTTCATGGATTATTAATTATGATTCAAGTTTTCTGGAGTAAACCTCAATATCGAAAAAAGATCTTTCAACATCAACACTGGTGAGAGAAGCAAACTTGAAATTAGCATCTTTTAGCAAAAATTAGCAATTTTTCTGTAATTAAATTTCAGTTATATGCATTTAAATTTTGTAATGTGTTATCTGGAACTGACAGGCTCGTTGTGAAAAGGTTAATGCTTTGCCGCAGCAATGGCCTTAAAACGTTTCTGTTTAGTGATAAACTAAAATGCTACCAAAAGTTGAAAAATATGCACTAAAACACAGGTATATGCTTATATGCAATTACATAACATTTTATGCATTTTATGCAAAATTAAAAAAGTTTATTTGGGATATTTAGACTAATATAGCAATGTAACATGATCTGTGGTAGCATATTTCACATTAGGAATGAATATGCATTATGCATATAATCCGTAGTCTAATCATAAGACCTTATTTTTTGAAGAAAATACTGCATCTGGGCCAAAGAAATGTTTGTTAACGCCTCTAGGTATTGACACATGCTTGAAAGCTTTGTCATCCTTACTTCAGCAGGAAAATTGTTTGGATACCACAATCTTCATGCTAGATGGAACACCACCTCATATCGGTTTAAATGTGCAAACGTTATTGTGTCACTATTTCAACGATAAGAGGGCAATTAGCCGATCATTTCCAACAGCATGGATACCACGATCACCAGACTTGACACTTTCTGTTTTCTGGTTATGTGAATACTTAAATGGGTTTGTTTATCAAGGCGATGTTCCCAACTCTACTGCAAATGTGCGACAACTGCATCCAAATCCATTAGGTTCTGCCGTCGAGAGCGTTGTACATCGAATGTACGTTTTATAACAGAGGGCACTTACTGTAAACTAATTGTAAACTGACGTAATTTTGCTTACCTATTGGTTATCTGCACAAAAAGAATGAATGCAGCTTTCTGTGTAACATTTCTTAGATCACAGGCGGTGACATTGTAGCCTGTGGACGGCTAAACCATACAAGATCTGTTTCTTTGCTGCTTTTTTTTCCATATGCCTCCTTAGCGGAAATTTTTGAATTTTTTTTTTATTTCAGAAATCGAACCCCTATGGTCAGAAATGTGTCCACACCATTTTGAGTTGCATTTTGATCAATATCTGTTTAGACACAGTGCCTCTAAATAATTCCTGTTTAATTATAACCATCTTGTGTATTTTCTCTTGTTATATCAAAAATTTATTTAAGTGGAGAAAGCAGGATTTGGAAATGAACTGTTCAGTTAGTTTATTTGTAACCTATTCAAACTATTTTATAAATAAATAAATAAAAAATACTAGTTTATTATAAAATATACTAGAGTCTATGACAGAATTCAATGATCTACCATTAAAGAAACGTTTTTAAAACACCCATAGAAAATAGCGAAATCAGATGATCATAAAAAAGGAACTGGGTAAATTTACTACATTCTGTTCACTGGCTATAGTAATATGGTGGGCGTGTCCATTTAAATGTTCAGTTTCAATTTTTATGGATTGCTTAATTTTTATTGTAACAATGTCCAACAATTGACATGCCCGTCGTATCTCACGCAAAATATATCAAACAGTGTTTGCAACAATATAATTTTACACATTTTCCCAATGATTGTTAATTTGAACTTTTCAACTTGGTCAACAATTGGATTTTATTTCTTCTTAAATTCATTATTTTGACTTTAAAATGTACGGATATAGAAGAACAAGACAAAAATTTCTTTTTCAAGTTCCTTGAGATGTATTCAAGGATCTTTTTTTTCTTTCTAAATTGCAGTGGCGTTTTCTTGTGATCCATGAAAGGCGATAGGATTTCTGGCTCATCATCCAGAGCCAAGGCTGACATCATTCGAGGCAACTTTAATGGATACTACAATGATGGTAGGAAAAATTTCATATTAAATAAAATCGATTTTCCTCTTTTATATTTTATGCATTAGCATGAGCATTTTAATATACTTTGCTTCTCCGAATTTGCACCACACAATTGCCATGTTACGCCAACGCATGAGGAAATTCCTGCTTTAAAAAATAAAAGAAAAAAAATGCATCATTATATCGTGGAATAAAAAAAGAGCTAAGATATTAAAAATTGTGATATCATGTAGAACTGGTTTCAACTTGATGCACTAGGGGAAAAAACGATCATATAAAATTATATGAGTTGTATCACTTAACATAAGTGGAGTCGGAAGTGTAAAGGGGAAAACCACGAAATAACAAAAGTCAATTACATAATTCTTGAACATATTTACTTTTTATGGTTTGTTTTTATTTTTAAGCTTAACGATGACGTTCTTTTGGAAAATTATGATTTATGCCACAAATATGAAAATATATCTGAATTAATGCCACGTATTTAATTCAACTAATTAAGAAAACGGAAACTGTTTTTAGATTAAAATTTCATCGCAGGCAGTAGATTGCCTAAGAATGAAGGCTTTTTTAATTGCTTCTATTATACTTAAAATGTTAAGGCGCTTAAAAATCTTATAAAATAAAAATCACAAATTGTTATACGCACCCGAATAATATAACTCGATTTGGACAATCATTTGATGGAATGCCATCTGGATTAAGTGTTACAGTCTTTTTCGTGGAAATGTTCTAATTCCTTGCAAGTTAAAATTAAAGAAGCAGAAGTAAACAAGTTTACTTCTTTTGATGTTGATTAACGACTGGTTAAGCTTTCAGGCGAATCCTCGCCTGTCTTCAGAGTTTCTTAATTTTCTAAATTTGGTTGAAAAATAACTTACGTAATGTTCAAAGTAAATTATTTTTTGAAGTTTGCAGTCATGTCAAAAAGAGTAGAAAGTATCATATTGTACACACATGAATTATTTCTTCGTGTTATTATTGAAAGTATTATTGTATGTACAATACGACGGTTGAAATGTCTCAAAACGATGGAAAACGCCTATCACCTTTATGAACAATCAATTGATGTAATCTCATCTGGATTCACTATTACAGTTTTTTTTATGAAAACGTTCTGTCGTATTTTTATTTCCAATTCAACTACTTTACTGTGAACTTGGAAAATTTACGTTAGGAACATTTTACCAAAAAAAAAGACGTAATAGTGAATCCAGATGGGATTCCATCAAATGATTGCCCCAAAAAAGTGCTTTAACACTGTTTGACCAATTTTATATTATTTTTGGTTCTTTGAAATACTTGTGAACTGTTAAATTACAATAATAAAACCTATTTATTAAATATTTGCAAAAAAGTAGTCTTAATTGAAAAATCAAATTATATTTAAATCTTTTCGTCTCGGTTGCTATCCAAATCAGAACAACGTTCTTGGCAAAGGCAAATGCAACTTCGTTCCTCCGATTCGTTTTATTGGGTTATAAAAGGCTACTGCAGTCATTTCACTCTGGATCCATCGACTTCTTATTTTTTCCTTTCTTTTATTGAACCATTACTTTTTTCGACACGACATTTACAACTTAACTGTCCAAGAAGATGCGCCATTTCTTAATTAGGCATGACGAGTTGTAATAGGTGATGACCTCTTCAATGAACTATACCAATGTACAGTGAGGAAATAAGGGAATGTACAGAGAAGAACATAAGAAAGTTTGATTATGTAACTTTCGTCCTATCTAATAAAAATTACCGCTTCAGGTAATTTTAAACTTAATAGAAATGACAATGTTTTATGTACTTATAAGCGTTTTTCCTGAATTCTTTCGTGTTTATCTGTAGTATCAAACTCTAATAAACATTCTCCACAAATTTTGCAACTGAATCGTTTCACAGCCATAATTCGTGTTGCTTCGTGTCTATTAGGTTGGTGCATGAAAAATGCCGCTTTTTTAACATACCGAGCTTTGAACTTGGTTCTCAAATGTAGACCAACTTGGATATGCAAATATCAACATCATTTTGATGCGTGACGTTCGCTCTATCTGCATATTTTAGTAGTTCTTTTCATATCACATTTGTTTGGTGTTCTTCAAGCATCAAATGAAACATGGACAAACAACAAATTCGCACCATTTTTCATTATGAGTTTAAATTAGGGCGAAAAGCGACAGAAACAACTCGCAATAGGAACCGTGAATCACCGGCTGGTTCAACGGTGGTTCAAAAATTTCGTGCTGGTGATAAATCCCTCGAAAATGTCTTGCGAACAATTATTGAAGCTGATCCACGTAAAACTTCTCGAGAAGTTGCAGAAGAAATGGGCATCGGTCAGCTGAGTGGTTGGATGCAGGAGAAGCTCCAAAAACGTTTCCAAATCCAAAACTGCACCCGCAGAAGTTTACGGTGACAGCAGTATGATTTCGGGAAGTGGAATTATCCACTACAGCTTCTTGAAACCGAATGAAACAACAACAGCTGCAAAGTGCTGTCAAGAATTTGACAAAATGCATGAACAATTGCGGCACCAAAATCTAGCATTGGTCGAGTCGAAAGGGACCAATTGAAGGGCTCGGTGCAATAAGGATCTAACCCACCGGAAGAATATCGGTGGAAGGATGGATCATAATACTGTTCCTATTAACTAAACAGGTGGTGGCTTTACAGTATAACAGAGGGACATCAGGAGTTCCAACTAGTTTCGCCATTTATTCCCGGCTTTGTCAAGGATATACAGCAAGACAATCGACAATCGAACAGTGAAGTGTACATTCGTTAGGATGGGACGAAAGCAGCGCTTTCACAAAGCTCATCTAACCAGAATAAACTCCAAAGGAAATACACTGAGGTAGTCAAGAAGCCTAACCAACCTAAGCGGTCATCCATATTATACAAAAAAGAAAGTAAGATTGACGATTGTCAGAAACAACGATTGTAAGATATACAGCAAGAGGCATGCAAGCCTTTATATATACAGAACAGTGGTACAAGATAAGCAATGAGCGTAAATACATACAAGAACCAATAGGATATAAAGCAAGGGGGCCAATGAGAAAAAAGACGTAATGGCCAGTAGAATAAAATAGAATAAATACAAAATTTTTTGTATGGTTGATGTTTTGTATGGAAGAAGTGAATGTTATATTGTTTTGAAGAAAAGTGATGTTATATTGTTTAAAAATCTGTAAGTCTGTATGGTTGATGTTTAGCTTTACTGTGATTGCAGTTTACTTGTGCAATTGTAAATGAAAAGTATTGTAAATGGGATTTCACAAGCTGTAATTATTCCATTTAGTAAGAATTTCTTCCTGTGGGTTAGGTCCTTATTGCCCCGAGCCCTTCAGTTCTTCTGCATGATATCGTGAACTACACATTTGCAAAAGTGACCGTGAACAAACTCAATGAATTGGGTTATTGTCACAAAGTATTGTGAGCAGTCGTGAGCGCGGTCGTAAAATCGGCAAGGGAGCGTCTGCTTCTAAAGTTCCGCCTCAGGCGTCATCTGTTGACAGTAGCGTTATTAATATTGTTATTAATAAATCTAATAATCGTGTTCGGAGTAATACTGTCAACAGATGGCGGCGCAAAAAGTCAAATTGCGGAAGAGGCGGGGATTTGCGCGATAGCGCGATTTTCGAGAGGCGGGCGCAGGAGAAAGAGGATTCGAGGAGAATGCACGAGCCAGCTGACCGGGTAAGATCGCTAGAGAGTTCTCCTCACGTCGAGGGAGAGTTAGCGAACGGGGAGAGGCGTAATATTGTTTGTTCATGGAACGTCGGGCTTATGCAGGAAACCCATTGCTCTCTCGACGGTGTCAGTTCGAACGACGCGGCCGACACGGAGTCCGAAAAGACGAGTATTTCGAAAGGCTTGTTTCCTCCCTCACGCGAAACTAACTGTGCTTGTTTTTATTGGCTTTCGACGGCTGTATTATCCGAACCTGACCGGCCGGCGCGAGGTGACTTTCTCGCACCCAACGCTGAAGAAGACGAGTCTCCCCCTGTGCCGAACTTTCGTGAGAAGCGGGAGCTTCAGCTTTCGACGAGGAGTCAGGAGACGTTAGCAACGTTGGCGACCGAGTTTCGGCGTCGGGGCAAGTGGCAGCTAGTGATATCTCCATCGCAGGTCAACGCTTCAAATTTGGTGCTCGTTACCGGCTTCCCCAAAGCTCTGCCGACGAAGTCCCCTTTGTGTGCTAAGGAACCTGCCCGTAAGAAACGGAACGTCTGGACCTTAATCGCCCCGTGGGGCTTGGCAGCATATTTCAAGGAAGACTTGGGCGCCTATTATAGAATCCGAAGGTATGCTGGTCTGCGTGCATATTGTCTTCTCAGTTATTTTCTCCTAAGCTCTCTGACGCGCCACGCTCTCTCGTGCAGCGTCTTTAGCTAGTTATTGAGCTTAATTTTTGGATGCTAAGATTCTGTCGTTTTGCTTATTTGCAGGATCGACTTTAGCGGGCCTCCCAGCGGATGCAGCGCGTAGCCACCTTAAAGACACGAGGTGTCCGCAGTACATGTCCCTTGGCTCCAACCCGAAACCAAGTTCAGGAAGCGCTCATCTTTTCTATCCTTCTTTGGATAGTTTACCGAGCTTCGTCAGCTCGTTTGCTATTCGTTGCCCCGTTTGTAACGGTGGTATTTACATTGTCAAGGAACTGTCTTAGTTTCAATCATTTGTAAAGTAGACGTTCTCTCCTCCATTTGTGTGAATCCTCGTGTTAGAGGACACCCAGATATTCAGCGTTACATTGTCAGTGTTTCTGATGTAACCATTTGTCTAATTTTTAAATAAATGTTCAAATTAATAAGTCTACATTGCTGTCTTTTCTATCTTATTAAGCTCTCTTCCACTGCAATGCTATTTTACACGTGACAGTTATGAAGTTTTGCCTCATCCCGGCTACTTACTGGACCTGTCACCTACTGATTACCATTTTTTCAAGCATCACGATAATTTTCTGAAGGGGAAGGTTTTCAGAAACCAGGAAGCTGCAGAAATAGCCTTCAAAGCATTCGTCGATTCCAGAATTCCAGAATTTTATGTGACAGGCATACATAAACTTGCGTTGCAGAAGTGTGTAGATTTTGAAGGTTTTTATTTTGATTGAAAATGACTATCCATTGTTAAGATATTCGCTTTTACTTTTGACAAATAAAAACGACATTTTCCATGCACCAACCTGAATAGAATTGTTAGAATTTTATGATAGAATTTTATGGAAGTTTTCAGTAGTGTTAAAAATCGTAAATATCATATAAGTAGAATTATAAATTGAATTGAGGACGTAATTTTTGTATATTAAGTAGGCAGAAAATTTTTAAATTATTTAAATTCTTGAAGTTTATTCCGCGAACTTTTTAGAAATGTCATCAAGCTGATTTTTGCCTGCCTTTAACTTTATTATACTCCTGCTCAAAAGTTATGGGATTTACAAGGTAGGGCTGTTTTGCTCCGCAAAGTGTCTTCAAACTGGGTTGTTTCATACAGTGGACTTTATTAACATAATATATGAACAAAATAAAAAGGTGGCTCAGCACTTTGCTTCTACAAGGATCGTAGTGACACCTATTGTTTTGTTGGCCATGAAACCTCTTGTAGAGGCAATGTGCATGTTCCTTTATTTCGTTATTAATGTGTTATTTCACATCCGTTTGGTTACCGAAGGAATTTCTTCGGATAAATTTTGGCCTCTCGTGTTTATTTGGATAATGCGACAAGAGGAAGAATTCTTGAACGTCTTGAAGAAGGCCAGTCCCAAGGAGCGTTTCAAGGAGCGTTCTCTCTAGGCTGTAGAGGACGTTTCAACAACAAGGAAGATCCAGCATCGTTCTAGAAGTGGTGACCCACGTTGCACCACATCTCTGGATGACCGAATTCTCGTCCTAAATGCCAGACGCTATAGGCAATCCATTGCAGGGGCTCTCGCTAGGGACTCACCTACATCTACCGACGAGTCCCGTTTCAGCCTGGAAAGTGATTCTCGGCGTGTTAACGTATGGAGACAGCAAGGGATTAGGTCCACACTTAGCAAGATCATCGAACGGAGTCGGTTCGGAAGTGGTGGGTTGATGGTGTGGAGTGGCATCATGATCGATCGTGGTACAGTAACCGCCCAGGTCTACTGTTGTGACATCCTGCAACAATATGTGCGACTTTTCCCGGCAGCAATCGGATCAGAGTTTCTTTACATGGAAGATAACCCCCATCTACACTAAACCTATATCGTGGAGGAATATCTGGAATATGAGAACATTCAGAGTTATGCTTGGCCGCCTTGTTCCCATTGAGAACGCATGGGTTGCCCTCGGTAGACTCCTAGGACTCTCCAAGAACTGCGTCTTGTGCTGGTTCGGGAGTGGGACCTACTATGGTGACTGATTATTCGTTTACGCGGCGTGGTATTTAATCAATAACAGATCGAATTATCCCTGAGGTACCGTATTGACAATACCATATTGTTGTATGATGTTCTCCTCAAAATCTAGAATTTATCTATTCTTCTCGTGAGCATAATTTCCATATCCATTTATGTTCCACAGATTCTCAAATGAAAAGAGATTTGGAGATTGTGATGGCCAAGGAATCACCGGGACACTTTGTTAACCATGCTTACTTATGTTCGCTGTTTACGAAAATTGACATTTCATGTGCTATGAATGTAAAATTTTGTGACGGTCTGCAGTATATCTTCATCATTCGCTGTGAATCAATGCGCTATATATTTCTATAAGTAATCAGATGCTTTAGCTGATAGACCCTATTTCGTGACACCGGGAGTTGTGTGGCACTCAAAAATGGCTTAACCTGAAGGCTCAACCTGATTACCAGATGGCTTACAGACTGGCACTCGATAATTAATCATGAATGCTTAGACGGAAGCGAGGTTCATCGTTGAAAACCGCAACATGCCATTCGTTATGCCAGATACACAACCTTGCCAAAAGTCATGGGACACCCCAATTTTACATAAAAATGAGGCATTCAATGCAATTTAAATGTTGTCGTTCATCCCAACACTATACAACAGAGGTCGCTTGCTCGCTGTAGAAATTGCTCAAAGAAAGCAGCTTTTGGACTGCGTGAGGGGTACAATTGTTGGGAGCCAACTTTCAAGCAAAAGTGTTACAGAGACCTCAATCCTGCTAAAGTTCCCCAAATCATCCGTTCTAAAACGTAATCCGGGCGTGGGAAGATAAGGGTACGACAAGTGTTTACCCCAGGACCGGAAGACCCAAGATTATGTCGGCCAGAGACCGAAGGGTGCTTCACAAAGTAGTCACTGCAAACCGTAAAACATCGGTTGATGGAATGACAAGATCCTTCACAGAATCCACTATTTGCACCAGGACCGTTCGCAAGGAACTAAATTCCCGGGGTTTTCATGGCACAGATATGGCCCACACATCCCACATCAGCATCTGCAACGCTGCAAGGAGATTGCAAATGATGCAAAGAAAGATATCACCTACTCTGGAGGAATGGCGGATAGTTGAATGGAGTGAGGATTCATGATACACCATCTGGCAGTCGGATGGAAGGATTTGGGTATGGCGAATGCCTGAAGAACCTCATCTGGCAAGCTGTATAGTGCCCATAGTTTAGCGGAGGCCCAGTAATGCATCGATTCCATTATCAGGTTGTACATGGTATTATAATGAGTTCCTACAGCAATCTTATTATGCGTTCTAGTTGGAATTTATCAAAGAATTAGTACGAGGACTATTCAGAAAGTAAATTCCGTTTTTAAAGATTGCCGCTGTAGCGCTATAATTGTGATTGTGCTTATGCGTGCAGAGTGTAATGATTTGTTGCCATCGTATGATGCCATTTTCAAAACTTCCCGCCATTTATCTGCTAAGTGGCGAGCGTTTACAATGTCTCACAAAATCAAGACGCTCGCAAGGTGCGAAATTGTTCTGTGATTCGTTTTCTGAACGACAGAAATATTAACCGGCTGAAAACCACTGTGCAATTTGACAAACAAGCGATGAGTGATTCAATGGTACGGGAATAGGTGTGGCTCTTTAAAGAAAGAAGTGAAAATATATATGATAAAGAAAGGACTGGTCGACCATTTTTGAATGGCGATTTGCTGGGTTTAGTTGACGAGAAATTGAGAGCGAACAGACGATCTGCTATTACACTCACATGCCAAAAGTCATGGGATAGCACCTAATAACGTGTGCGACCTCCTCTAACCCAGCGAAGTGCCCCAGTGCGACGTGGCATTGAGCCCACAAGTCGGCGGAAGACATCTAAAGACATTGCCAACCATTCTGACTGGAGAGCTTCCCACAATTGCCCATTACGGAGCCACTATCGGCTTGCACAGTGCATGCTTGACAACTTGGGTCCATGGCCTTTATGGGATCTGCGCCACACTCGAGCCCTAACATCAGCTCGTATCAACTGGAATCGAGACTCATCAGACCAGGTCACACGTTTCCAGTTGTCAAGTGTCCAGTCGATGTGTTCATGGGCCTAGGAGAGACGTTGTTGACGATGTCTTGTTGTTAGCAAGGGTATCCTCGTGGTTCTTCTGTTTCCATATTCCATGGACACCAGATTTTGTTGCACAGTTCGCATCGATACAGCTCTAGTATCACCCTGGTTAAAATCTGATGTCATTTGGCGTAATGTCAGTTGCCTGTTAGCGGCGACCATCCGATTCAGATGCCGTTGGACCCGTTCATTGAGGAGTGGTCGACCACTGCCTTGTCCATGGTGGGAGGTAATGCCGTCAAGTTGTTACTCTCGGTAGACTCTTGAAACTGTGGACCGTGGGATGTTGAATTCTTGAGCCACCTCCGATATTAAAAGACCCATACGTTGCGCTCCACATATCAGGCCACGTTCGAACTCTGATAGCTCTCTTCGTGTAGCCATTGTCACACTGAATACCTCACCCCTTACTCATGACAGTGTAACTAAACCTACTGACGCTGATTTGTATATTTATACTGTTTGTACATGATGCTACTGCCAGTTGAAAAATAGTCCACTGCTATCTCATGACTTTTGGCTTGTGAATGTATGCCGCTCACCCAGCTGTTTCCCCAAATTTAACGTTTGCATCACAGGATGCACTTTTCTATGATAAGGGAATTCAACACCTGGTGCAACTCTACGACAAGTGTCTCAACAATGGTGGAATCTGCCTCAATAAACTGTAAGGTTTGTTCCTCCAATGCCAGCAAGCTCTTTTACTATTGTTTTTTCGTTTTTTTCTTTAATAATAAGTTCGAACTAATTTTGTAGATAACGCACGTAGAGTGAATATCTTGCATCAAAGATTAAAAACTACAGTATTCCTGAGAAATAGTTATAAATAAATAAACGATAGGCCCAACTTTTATCGGAAACAGTTTGATTGTCATCATTATCGTAAACAGAAATGGAAAAAATATGTCATAAATATATAGGATGAGTCTGAAACCCTGTCACAAACTTTTAGGGGAGGATAACAGGATGATTCTAAGCAAAAAAATTCATATGAACATGGGTCCGAATTTGAGCGATAACTGAGATATAAACAGAAATAAAAATGCCACCAATAAGTTAATAACTCACTTTCTACAACATCTAGGATTATGAAATTTGGAAGAATAACAGGGTACATAAAATTGTGTATACCGTTAAAATTTGATCGAATTCCAACGAGTAGTTTCCGAGTTACGTAATCAAAATTGTAACACTTGGTTCAAATTCGGTTCCCTGTTCATATGAACTTTTTTGCTTAAAATCATCCATACTACCTCCCCTCAAAGTTTGTGACAGGGTTTCAGACTCACTTTATATAATCACATAAATAGACATGCAAACGTCACAAATCAGTTGCTCTCTTAATAGTAATCATTTGTGTAATTATTTTTTTTCATTTGTGGCATGGCCTTAATGTTAAATACTGTGAAATTTTGAAGAACTATTTGGAAAGGCAAGGATCTGTTTGTTTGGGTTTTTTTTTGTGTAATTCACTTTATTTGGCGTTTTTCTATATCGATATGCGCTTTACAGTAAAGAAGGCTTAGGCAATATTCAGTAGATATGAGAAATTTATTATCGTGAGCATTTAATTATTTTGGTTCTGGTTTACATTTTAATGTCATTACCTTCATTAACAGGTTGAGTGCTTCATTTTCTCGGCCGCTAACGATCTTTAAGTGACGTTACGTTACTTCGTTTATTGACATAGTATCTTCTCGTGGTTACATTGCTGTCTTCACTGCTGAAAAAAGTGTTTCATACTCCCAATTACATGCGCGGCAAGGGGCATCTCTACGGAATAAATCAGTGCGTCATTCTACAGATAGGATCTTTACTCTTCAAAAACGACATCAACTTTGTGTATTTCATCGTTTAACCTGCGAAGATCAAATTTACTACAATGTAGCCTTCATGTTCGCTGATGGAATTCTACTTTAAGAATTAGAGTCAAGCATATGATTGCTGTGTTATATGATTTTTGTAATAAATTAACTCCCTCATATTTAATGTAGTTCATTTCAAATAAAACATAAATCATTAATAATTGTCTAATCTTAATGTTTGTTATACATTTTTATTTCTTCACTGGAAATAAACTTATCAAAATCAGTTTACTTGTCCGTCAATTATCTCTGCAAACATATGCCATTTTGCATTAGAAACTCCGAATTTAACTCTAAGCTTAAAGGATTTGTAAAGCCACTTATTAAAATGGATTTGTAATTTATAAATTAATTAAAGATGCCAGTTTATTAATGAGATCTAATTGGTAATTATTAAGAAGACGAGTGGAAATAAATTTTTACTGTTCACGTTTCCTAAAAACTTGTCTGCGCATTAAATTGACTTTATTAATTGCAAAGGTGTTAAATATTCCACAATGAATCGGGTTTTATTTTAATTTATGCGAACTTGATTCTAAGTGATTTAAATGATTAGTGACGCCTAATAATTCAGAAAGTGCGGAAGAGACAAGCAATTAACATTGACTCGCAACAACATGGTTAGTTTATTCAATACACAAGCTTAAAGATCAATTCTAATAAATAAAATATAATCAGTAAATAAGTAATAAAATTTTAGGGTGCGTCATTGATAACAAAAGTTTTCTGTATAAAATAAATAAAGGAACCACTATTTTCACAACATTATTTACTGTCCGTATGCGTATTTCGACGACAATCAGCGAAATGCGCATACGGACATTAAATAATATTGTGGAAGTAGTGATTTCTTTATTTATTTTATACAGTTTATTGGATTCCACAGTTTCTAGCCATTTTCACAGTTTTTTACTTATTTGGATTTGTAACCAAAGTTTTTAATTTAATTTTTTGTTTTTAAAATTTTTTCTGTCTATTAGAAATTTTTCTCGGCTTACTTGATACAAAATACACATATTCCTAGAAAATTTTAAATAAACACACTCAAATCATCCTTTCAGCTCAATATTAACAATCAAATTAAATATTATGAGCGTAGCTTACCTTACGAAAATAATTTTTTTCTTGCCTTAGAAGAAAAAAGATGAATTTTAAACATCGATCTTCTTTGCTCAATCCTTTAAAGGAAGTCGCTTACGCGCAGTATTTTTAGACCTTCTTCACAAGGAATACACAAAAAATTGATCGAAATCTTTGGATGGTGTTTCTGAGAAAATCTTTATAAACGTGTAGTTGCTCATCGGAAAAACAGCTTTTATGCTGATCTGGCTCTCTTGAAAATCGTATTTTATTCGAATACGATTTACGAAACTGCCGAAGTGGAGACAGACGAACAGACAGACCAGCTGCTGAGTATTCTGGACAATACATTTAATCTACAATAAAATAAAGTACTATTTTAGTGTCAGATTTCTTCAAGTGTATTGTTTCAGACACTTGCAAGCAACATATTTTGCATTACGTTATATGGAAACCGCGTTATAACAAACTCGGAATTAGTACTTACAAATAAGGTTAATTCATACCGTAAGGCCCTTGGTGGCTCAGTAGTTGCGTGATCGCCTCTGATGCCCGAGGACGCGGTTCGATTCCGGCCGAGGACGACGAGGATTTTTTTCAGGGGGAAATCCTGAGATCACGCGCTTCTTCGGAAGAGAAGTAAACCCGTCGGTCCCCTGTAGTCGTTTGCTGGCTGTACGTTAAAGAAATCTTGCGAGGAAAATTTTCGCCCCTATAACGCCGTCCTGATATGACCATAGTAGTTAAAATGGACGTTAATGGCAACCAAACCAAACTAAATTAATTCGTACCGTGTTTTAACAATTTCATATTAGTAAAGAAGAATCAAATTAATTAGTAAAGCATTATACAATATGAAAACTGTACCGTGCTTTGTTGAAACTGCGTTATGAGAGACTTAAATAGTACAATTAGATTGTGGCATGGAACAAGGTAGCCATATTAAAGAGGGAAGTTATATAAAAAGGGTTATCAAAGAATCAATTTACATAAAAAAATGATAATATAGAAAGTTGCCCTTAACAAATTCACCCAAATTGGCAGTTAATATCATAATTAGAATTAGATCAATCTATTTTCTTCTCAATCATTTATTTTTGTTTTGTTTACATTTCTAACTGACTCCGCCCAATACCTTCCATTTTACCCTCACCCGAAGTCATCCATCCGCTCGCACAAAAGCCAAAACTCTCGCCTGACACCGACACCATCAAGTATCTGGAGAAAAGGGAAGGGCCCTTAAACCAACGGCAGTTGACCGGAAGATCTCGTCGTTCTTCTCCTTTTAGTTCCTTTTTATTTATTTTATCGTTTTTTATAACATAATGTACAGCAGATGAATAATCCCACAATTATTATACAATTAGATTAACTCGTGGCGCGTTATCTGGAAACGTGTTCTATACAATAACACCGTTTGTAGAAACGCGTTAGACTGGCAGTATTGCGAAGCAATTGGATAAACTAACTCATATGAGCACGTGACCGCCCAAAATATCGTCGAGCTGCTTGTGCCATCTGTTGTAATGATGCATGGTTTCTGAATTTATAGGAGAATCCCTTGATAACTGAAACTGAAAAATTGCGATATATATGCATGAAAATAACAAGGGATTTCTCCATTATTATTTCGACCATAAGACTGTGTAATAGAAAAATTCATGCTATAGAGAGACTCATTACAATTATTCTAATTAAGCTATACACAGTAAAATAAAAACCATTTTATAAGAGTATCCTTATAGGAGAACTGTCGCAATTTTTTTTTCCGCGTTATAATGAAACCGCATTTTGAGAGTACTGCGTTTTAGGAGGGTTGACGGTATTGCGTAAAATGTAGATCGGACCAAGTAAAGTATACACTGACCATCATCCATTATTGCATCCGAAAGACCTTATTAATAAAAAATGTCAGGACAAAAAATTATTTTCATGTCAGGGCAAAAATAAAAATTTCATCTTTTTGATAGGGTTATATGTCTTCTGTTACTGTTCAGGAGTTTTTAATGATGAATTTATTAGTAAGGGTTTATTTGATATTATTTATTCTTCGATATGTTTCGGTCAAAGCTCATAATGATGATGGCCTACGGCGGAAACATGTCGAAGAATAAACAAGATCAAAAAAGCATTTTTTAAGCTTTATGATCTATATTTGGATTTCGACTCTAGTTTATTTTTGGATATTATCTAGCTACCTTCCTTTCCATCTTTCTCTTTTGCTTATTCCTTTATTTCTTTATCAACATCTTTTTTCCTCTAAGCAAATTCAAACATCGCCATATTCCTTATTACGTTCAGATATTTTTTTTGTATGTGCGTTTGCTATAAAAGGACTGTCGTAATTTTTGTTCCTTGTTATATGGAAACCTCGTTGAAGGAATACCGCGTTATGAGATGGTTGACTGCACTACCATTCAATTCGTTTTTAGACAGGCCGTGTATCGCAGGCCGGTGACTTCAATACTTATAATTGGATTATCAGTGAGACAGTAAAAGAGATATGTTTAAAAAAGGTTTAGAAGTGCATGTTCCAATCGTTCCCGTCACTTTGAGATTTCGCATTAGACGCACACATTTTATTAGATCTTCAGAGAACATTGTCTCGAAAGGAATTAAAGTACAAAATTGGGCGAATTAAGGGAATAAAGATATGATTTTTAGAATAGCAATAAAGCGATTTAGGATTTGCACTTGTTCGTCGCATAAAATAAGAAGTTATGACTAACTTTTTAAAAATGCTTCTATCCTATCTATTTGTGCTAAATACATCAATGTTAGCTTTCCGCTTGCACAGAAATTGTGTGGACAAATTAACCAATTATAAAGAGAATTTTACTTTTAATAATTTGCAAATAAAGTACAATCATTTAAAATTTCATTACATACAAGGGCATTTCAATAAATAAAACATAATATGGGCAACAACTGTGAACTAATTGACCAGAATGTGAACAAAGCTAAAGAAAATAAAACTCTACATAGGAATTTGTGGATTTACCCACATAGAAATTCCGTTTGGATTTGTGGTTTCTTTTTGCTTTGTTTTCATTCTGAACGCATAATAATTTTTGGGGTAAAACTTTACTATATATCCAAACCAAACAATATTGACAATGGAGCTACCCAGTTTATTTTTTGCATATGAAGTATGAATATAGTTGCTCAACATATTTCTCTCATCGTGGTGCCAGTTTCATTAGCGTAAACGTCCGTTATCAGGTTGTAAAGCCACTTGCAAACATCCTCGTCAGAATGAAACCGTTGCCCGATGATCCTCTTCATGGGACCAAACAGATGAAAATTGGAAGGCGCCAAGTCTGGACTCTACAGTGGTTGCTGGAGGATCTCCTAATCATGTTCGTCAATTTTAACTCTGATGTGTTTTGCATCATGTGGTCGCGCGTTATCGTGCAGAAGTCTGTAATCTACAATCTCTTTCGGCTTTCGTCATTATGTAATTAAGAATTTGCATTAAGAATTTTTACCTCCATTTCATGCAAATTCTGGGCTACGGTGAGTATAGCAGCGCCACCTTGTCTGCTATCGGCGACGCAATTTAATTTTTGCGGAATCCTTTTTCCCATATCGTCATTTAGTCCCATCCTCCTACCAAATTTGGTGCCATCCCGATTGTGAAGTCGAGCTACAGATGGCTCTGAGTACATGTACTGCCAGTTTAATTATAAGACACTGCATAATCAACCGGAAAGGCACAAAAACCACAAATCCACAAAAATATTTAATCGAACAGCAAAATCTACTGAAGCCACCAACTCGAAACTCGGTGAGGCCATAGGACGGATAGCGTAGGGGCGTGCTAAGACGGGGTTTATCAAAATTCGAACGTTCGGTCGCTTGGGCTTCACCCCCAATAAACGCAGATCTTCGAAATTTTGCAGAAAGGTTTCTAGCTACCGTTCCAAAAAAAGTAGTTTCTCTGTTTTTCGATATTCGAATTTTCGGGGGTGTTTCACAAAATTTTCTGATATATTTGATGCAACTTCGCGGGGAATAAGGATAAAGCAATGAAATTCGGAGGGAAAGTTCTCGGGGATATTTCCAAAAACCCAATTTTGGATTTTTCCATTTTCGCTTTGTGAGGTGCGCCAGGAGGGCCCAAAAATCCCCCCCCCCCCCCCCCGTTTTGTGTTTTTGCCGTCTAACTCTAGTGCGGAAATGCAGAGAGCTTCAAAATTGAGCACCAGGATGTAAAAGTCGTATATAAAAAGGGAGCATTCGTTGAATTTTGAAAATCCATTATTAGAGAGGCAGAAATCCAAAATAATCCCAAAATAGTCCTAATCTATATCTATAAAATCCAAATACCACTCACTCACTCACTCACTCATTCACTCATTCATCACGAAATCTCCAGAACTATGAAGCCTTCAAACTTGAAATTTGACAAGTATGTTTCTCTTGGCTTCTAGGTGCTCGCTAAGAAAGGATTTTATTTATTCTTTCTTCCTTTCCATTGTAGATGTTTTTTAAAACTCAATTTACCTGGAGCTCAATGGGATTTTTGCATTCCTTAAAAAATTGTGACGTTTGCTTAGAAATTGTGACGTCGTTGTTTGCTTTTGCGCTTATTCCGCAACAGTAAGGCGTGGTTTCCACATCCCGGAATCACGCCAGAACGGAACCCTAACGGAAAATTTTTATAATGTAACTTCCTTTCCATTTCGTTTTTGATCACCAAAATGTCGATGGAAAGTTTGTCTCTGGTGTTGAAGAAAAATTTCCATTCCGTTTCGCCACAGAAGGCACCATCGTCATGACGTCATCGCGTCGACTTCGCTGCTGTCGGTCTGGCGCTTCGCCGCCATTATTGTGTCTATCGAATCCAGTCTGCATTCTCTCCATCTCCCTTGGCGAACTTCGAAGAATATGGCAAAAAATAAAAAGAATATTGAAAAGAAGCTGCTCTGCATTCACCTGGATGAGTTTTGAGAGGAAAAAAACTTCATAAATACCAAAAATTTAATATCAAATTAGAGCTAATTGTTGTAGCACAGCGGTATGTTGCTGGCGTTTTATTTTGCAGGTACGGGTTCGAATCCCGCCCTCGGAAATGTTTTTTTTTTTTTCCTCCTAAATTCATCTTCATATGTACGGAAGTTCAGTAATCCATTTTGTAATCATAATCTCAATTTTCCAATTTGCTACTATTATCTATATATATATTGCTTTTATTATATATATATATTATATTATATTATATTATATTATATTATATTATATATATATATATTTACTTTTGCGATTATTCCGTGAAACAGCATCAACAGGAATATAATGGATTGCGTGAAACAGCAATCAACAGGAATTACGATTATATTTCGCGCAGGAATATAATGTATCTTATTTTCTAAAAGGGCTTTT
>JAHWFO010030762.1:624144-640899 GCA_023313115.1 Rhysida immarginata | reverse complement strand
TATGGGAGGCACTTTTGTAAAAACTTTTGGGTTTTTGGACAGAGTAATCAACTGTTTTCTTATTTTTTTAAGAAATCTTAATTGAATTTTTAATTGTATTAAAAGTTTTCTTTATCTTCTCCTATTCAATTTCACTTGGATTTTTGTTATCCCTTTTATGATTGGCTTTCCATTTGTATTTTTTTAGTTTTGTAATTATATTATTGGATACTTGTTATCTCTTGCGTGATTGGCTCTTCAGTTGTACATGATAATTGCGTAACTTATTGAATATTTTATTCTGCTGAGTGATATGGTAAGTAGCAGTAATATTTTAATGATTTGTGCTGCCCGGGACTCAAGAGAAGACCTCTGAGTTGCACAATTCCACCACGATACAGCAGAAACGTTTGGGTGAGTTCATTTCTAAAAAGGTTGAACAGGGATATTGCAATTGTTGTCATATTTTTCTCCTGCGTCGCATATTGTCTCTCCTCGTGTTTGCGTTGTTTTTGATTACGCGTGTGCTTTGGAGTTGTTTTTGGTTTTAAAATTCTTGTGAATTTTTTAAAGAATTCATTCTGATATAATAATCTCTCTCTGTTTAGTGTTTACTTAAATAAAATTTTAGGAACATTCAGGATCATAAAAGAAAAAATAAAGAAACAGTGAGTTTATTAAAATTATTTTAAGATAAACAGGATTTAAATTTAATTTGTGATTTAAATTAATGTAATGATAAATTATGTTTCATTTTAATATAAAGTCTCTAAAATGAATTTAAAAGCAGAAATGTAAAGAAATATATAAAATCCTTTATTTCATAATCATTTTGATAATTTTGACAATTTTGCCATTTTAATTCTATTAGAAGATAATTGTTGTTTATTATAATCTCTGAAAAAGAAAGGAACCCTTATTGTTGTTCACATCCTATTTTATTAATTTGCTTCTGATGAGATGTGTAATCTTCTATTGCATGAAGGACAATATCAGGATGCAATGGGCAGTTCTGAAGTGTTCTTTTAATTGAGTCTTCTAATGTCATTAAAATGTTAAAAAAAATTTTAGATGGTCATAAAAGCTTTCCCTTAATCTTTAGCACTGTTAAATTAAAATCTTGACAAGATATATCTTTTTCAGATTTATTCATTAATAGCATATTTGAACAAAGTTCACTCATATGTGACTTCAGCGCCACTAAGGAATTTCTCAGTTTTTGGAGTCAACTGAGAGTGGTTGACTGCCGAACCTGATTGTAGAATAAGCCAAGAAGTCTGTTTTGTAATCAATTGAAAACTATCCACACGGTTCAAGGAAATTTTGAATTCATTCTACATATCTCTAATCATGCTATAATTCGGAAAGGAAGCATTTCTAGTCCGGAAAACATAACAAAGTTTGATTATCAGTAGGAACATCCTGTTTTGAGAAATAAATCATTTTACGGTTTTCATATATAAGTTTCTTTTGTGTTCTTCCGGTATTTAGAATCTAAGATTTAAACCTAAATATTAATTTTTCCAATATAATGAAGTAACAACATATGATGGATAACAGAGTTGAAAAGAAATTTTCTATCAGAAATATTTAATTTGAAAAAAAGAACTCGTTTTATTTAACGAGGCATCAATGACGAATATTATTTTTTATTATTTCAAATTTATCCTAATGCTTTCACACATAAATTAAAGGGTGGGGTCATAAACATTCGCTTAAACAATTCACAATGAGAAACAAGAAATGAAATCCCAGTGACGAAATCGAGATTTTAAAAAAACTTTAAATATAAATAATACATAGCCTAAGAAGATGAGAGAGGAATATAATAGCCCGCTTTTTAGGCTACATATAATCTATTTTTAAGGTTTTATAATCGCGATTTCGCCATTATCAATGAGGCAGGGCTACGAAATACGTATCCGGTGCTTCATGTCTTCTTTCTCGTTGTGGTTTAGAAGTTGTAATTTCTATATAGGTTTTTCAATTCCACAGTTCTTTCTTACTTTATTTTTCTTATATCTTATAAAATCAATGAGGAAGTTACATGAAAGGTTTCTCAATAGTCTACTATAAAAGAATGCGTGTGTCAAAGCGGAAGAAGTATTGCTCACTTTTGTGTAGATTTATAGAAGTTCTTAGAACAACGTGATTAGGTAATTCCAAGGTGTTCTTATTAAAGTTGGCTTTTTCTAATACTCAAATCTGTTCTGGTATAGGCTCCAAATTCGATTTTTCTCGAAGTTATTCATACTATATCGTACTCTTAAACCGATAAAAATGAAGAAAGGAATTTTGAAAAAAAGATCAGGTAGGAATGTTAATAGCATTAAATCTTATTGAAATTAACAAATTAACAGTTTAAAAGTATAAATTTCTTTATTGTTAATGAAACTGTAAGAGAGCCATCTAACAGTATAGAAGTAAGGAAAACATTTATGATGATAGATTTCCTCGATTCATTATTCCAAGAAATTTTACTTTTTATATAAATCAAAGATTTAATTTTAATAAACTGGAAATCAAAGATTTAATTTTCCCATAAACGAGTGATGTACAAATGCACTATAATGATGCTGTGATTCAATTTAAGATGACACAATTTTGCTTATATACAACAAATATATTTGTTACTTATTTTTCAAATCTGTACTTAGTATCTTGTATATTTTTTCCCGACCGTTCGTTTAATCCCACACGAATCGGTTTATTAGCAAATGTATGCAGTGTCAGTAGTGCATCGGATTAATAGAATTTTATTTGTATGAATATAAATAATATGAATGAGTAGGATTTCACGTGTCGCAAATATCCAATTGCCATAGAGTGAGCAGAGTAATGCCGACGTTGGATTTTCTATTATCAGCGCTCATTCACACGTGTCTCTTGCTCTACTCGCGCATGAATGAATGTCACCGACTGAAAAAGTATCGCTATCGGCTTCCATCTTTTATTCAATAAAACTTGGCCAACCAAAGCCATTCAGAAAATTAGACCATCGCCATTTTTCATTTTCTAAAATCTACGAATTCCCTTTTATGCGTCGCAACTTGGATCCGAGGCCGACAGCGATCCATACGGTATAGATTCCGTCGACCTCGGAAGAGCACGTATCACGAGCGATGTGACCTTCAATCGACCGTCGCGGAACGAACAGACGCAACGAGTTCAATGGATGCAACGTCCTCTTTTGACAAAAACGTGCGACTCAGACGCCGATAACCGGCCATGAGAAACGACTGCGCAAAGTTTCGCCGCGGTAATCTCCAGGCGCTCGTTCGCCGAGCTTTCGTTTTCGGTGCATCCGTTAGCAATTTACGTAACGCGATTTATCTTTTATACCGTCTATATTTCGAACGCCATCTGGCTTCTTAGTCTAATTAGATTTTTTCTTCAACTATAACGAGAGAGCGGGAAAATATCAACGCCGTAAGCAGAAGAAAGGAATAAGAGGGGTTGAAGCGGCAATATAAAATAACATTAAGGCAACGAAGAATTTCCGATTCTCCTTCAGCTTACTTACGCTATACTTTTATGAAGAAAGAAAACTAGACTGAAAGAATGAAAATCTCTAATGAGAACTGGGAAATCAAAATAATTCTGTCGTGTTTTGAGCAATATAAGATAAGCCATCCTACAAAATTTCTCTTCAAACCACAAAAGTCATGAGTTCAGGTTATTTTAATTAAGAGAAGAGCTTTTAAATTTGTTCGTGAAATGAAATTTTATAATATCGCCGATTTCTCTTAAATTTTGTTTTAACATACGCGAATAAATGTTGTAATTTCCAAGAACTAAATTTGCTGAACCGAATT
This sequence comes from Rhysida immarginata, assembly GCA_023313115.1. Taxonomy (NCBI): domain Eukaryota; kingdom Metazoa; phylum Arthropoda; class Chilopoda; order Scolopendromorpha; family Scolopendridae; genus Rhysida; species Rhysida immarginata. The sequence continues at coordinate 637,105 of JAHWFO010030762.1, read as the reverse complement.
GACCTTAATTGATTTTAGCTCAAGAGTAGCTTAAAAATTCATGTTTTCTTAAGCTCCTACGTATGTAAAGGGTTTTTATTAGTTTTCTACATATATAACAAAGAATAATAAAGAATTATTCTGTAGAAGGACAAAAGCTATCAAAAACTGTGGCTACTTAAAATAATAAAGAATAATCTCTTCTAATCTTTCCATAAATGTAATAACAGTTTCGAGGAAATGGGCTTAAAATTAAGACTGGATATATAAAGTATCCCAAATTACTATCCTACCGCTATCTTTGACTCTCCACATAGAGATTATTAAAACAAAACCTTTGAAAATTAAGTATAACTTTAAAATATATAAATCAGAAACTGCGGACATTGTAAGAGTACAGTAATAAAAACGAGAACCCACTTTTGATGGAAACGGTATTTTTTCCAATCAGGAAATAAAAAATAAACTGCTTTTAGCTCACGAATTTGCAAGTTGCTCTGATGACGTTTCTTTAAAACATTTTCACGTCATGTTGTTGCGTTGTATTCCGCAATAACAGGGCCGTAGCCAGGACGTTATCTTGGGGGGGTCGATTTTCAAAAATTCCACCGAGTCGGACCTTTTTCTATATTTGGGAGGCGGACCTTTTTCCATAATGGGTTGGTCGTCGACCCCCCTTGATTCCCCCCCTGACTATGGGCCTGAGTAACCCAGGTTAGATTTATAAATATTAAAATAAGCCCAGGTTACAATTGAAAAAATAGCATTAGTAAAATAGTATAGCAGGATTATATTAAAGGCATTATAGCGCCTAAGTAACGCATACTTGATGAATTAAGACAAAATATATAAATGGAAAAAAGATTTTTATTTACTGTTTAAAGGAAAATATTTTTTTTAGCAAAAGAAGAACAGTTGTTTTATAATAAGCGAATAGAAATAATTTATAAAAGCGATTTCACTGGAAAAGAAAGAGATCTCTTTTCCTATTCACTGGAAGTGAATCCAGAATTTACAGATATTTAGCAAGAAGAATGAGTCACATAAAATCTTATCACATACATTTGGATCGCATAAATGTGTGATAAAAAGAACACCGCCACACGTAGTCTAATTAGCTGTACAAAACATAATTAAGCAAATTACCGGTTAAAAATCTGTAACAAACTTTTATTACTATTGAGATATATTATCTTAATATTCCACACTTTATTAAAATTAGCAAAATACCCAGTTCCTTTATTGTTCCAAAGCCTTCAGTATGATTCGTGGATTTATCAGTTTGGTCATCATATATAAAAAATGAATCAAACATAAAAATAACAATACAAAGAAAATATTTTAATTGTGGTTCAGTGGTTAAATATTTTTAAACAAAAATATAAATCTTATCATAGATAGCAAGCTAAATAACATTTTAGAAAATTGATAATGGATTATAATAAAACTTATACAATAAATCTTAGAGATAAATGAAATATGAGAATATTACAAGATATATATAACATATGAATTTATAAAATGCCTTCAACTAGAATAATCAAATAAATCAAACTAATAAATGAAATAGCTACAAGACTAACAATAGAATGTATACAATGATATTCGTTGATTAGATATAGATAACCAGTGTAAGAAAATGCCCAGTGTATATTTGTTCTCAAAAAATGATTTTTTTTTTATTATTGATTGATTGTATCCAATACGTCCATCCAGTGCCTGTATGACCGGAGGCCGACGAGTTGGGTCCTTGGATGGACCTGGATTAACGACTGCTGTAAAGGGGGGGGGTGAAGATCGTTGCTCACTGATGGTCGCTCATCCAGTGACTAGCCGTGCCTGGTGTCGCTTAACTTCCCTAAAGTTGTGTGTTCAGTGGAAGCCCACCAGGCAATAATACTTAAGATAATAAACAGTACACAAATATATTAAGAGTCCTTTCTCACAAATATCAACTTGTTTTGGATAATAGAAAGAAAAATTCATTACTAACAAAAATTATGGCAGTTCTCATGACAGTTTCTTCAAGAAGATAGGATGAAAGGAATATCACTAAAAGTTAATCACTTTTAACATCATAATAAAGTTTATTACTTATAGCAATTTCTTAAAAGAAACACTTGAAGAGGAATGTGGATTTTTTCGACAGTTCGATATTCTAATGAGAACTCATTTAAAAAGTTCTATTTTCTATTGTAAAAGTCTCACATCAATAGGAGGTAAATAATGGAACAAACTCACCGAAAGCGAAGGTGAATAACAGCAAAAGAAGTAATGAGCTAGAAGTAACAAATTTTTCTTCTCTCCTTTGATATACAGCAAAACACTGATTTCTCTCCTTTAGTGTAGCCTTGTTTGACACAAATCTTCCGGCTCCGCACTCCACAGTTTACTTCTTATTCCACAATTGATGAAATATTTCAAAATAACTGATATGCACATAGAAATTCTAATAGTGTTCGCACAGAACACCTCACTCCTCTGCTCCTAAGCATCTGTCTGGCCCACACACACTTCAAGCCAAAAAAAATCATGTGTGGTCACCACCCGACTTTCTTATACATAAGTGTCCTGGTCCAAATGCAGAAAAAAATTAAACAACTGTCTAAAATGGCTACTTCCGATAGAAATTTTGTGAATAAACGTTACTTCAAATTAGCTTCCAAACACTTTGGTATAGATTCCAAGTTTTCCTATACCATTTTCTTTCGCCTATTTTAGCAAAACACTGGATTTTGACAACAGTAAAACTGGTACTTTCGGTTGGAATTTTGAAAAAATTCGTAAACAAAAGTTGTTAAAATTAACTTCTAAATACTTTTGTATACTTCACAAATTTTCCTATACCGTCTTATTTCGCCTGAATTAACCAAAAACTGGATTTTGATAAGAGTAAAACTGGTACTTCCGGTTGGAATTTTGAAAAATTTTCTTAACAAAAGGTTTTTAAAATTGAAATTGGAAAACTTTTGAGTCCCTTCAAAATTTTCATAAACGCAATGTTTAAAGAGATATTTCAAAATTTATATTTTGGCGCTGGAGTAAACTGATACTTCCGGTTCACCGATTCCACTGGAAAACTAAGCAGACCACCGGAGGAAGATAATAATCTTAAGTTTAAAGTTTGGTCTCGATAGCTTTAGCAAAGACGATAAGAAAGGCTTTAGCCGTTTGGACACTATCGTGAACACACACACAGAGACACACAGATATTTTCCAGAAATCACTTTTTCGTAATCTAGGGACCCTAAAACGTGAAGATCATTGAAAATCTGGAGGTCGAAATTTTTCGTGATTACAATACTTCCTTATACTATGTAAAGAAAGTAAAAATCTCCCTCTGCTCAGCAACAGAAGACAAAACACATTCCATTCCTCTGCTCAGCACCCCCCGCAGTCACATTCCATTCCTCCTTCTCAATGCTCTCAAAACAAAAATCTGAGAGCAAAAGATAAACAAATTTTGAGAGCAGCACAAGCCAACCCTCCATAATGCTAACATAGTACACACAAGCACATTAAATAATACAAAAAAATACTGACGAAAATCGTCACACTAACTCAGTCTAATGGATACAAATTAAAGATTATACTTCTCATTTCAAAAACTACTGTCAGAACCAAGCGAACAGCACTCTTACCAATAACAATACTTCAAACGTCATATAGCCGGCCAGGTGACCGAGAAGGCTAGGGCGTAGGCTTTCTAGTTCTCGAGTACGCCTGGCCGTGGGTTCGAATCCCGCCGTGGGCATGGATGTTTGTGTTTGTCCCGGGCTGCGTACAGATATAACTTGTGTAAAAGGCGTAAAGTGACATTAGTAGTCGACGCCTAAATTTCTAGAACCCCCCCCCTCAAATGTTACATTGGAATAAAAAAAAACAAATATACTAAACTGAGTGGCCAAAAAGTCATGGGAAGGCACTGGATGTGATATTAATAGCGAGTCACTTCTCCACGAGCCCTCAAAACTGCAGTAACACGTCGAGGCATGGACTCTACGAGGTGTTGGAATCGTTCTGGAGAGATATTGACCTACGCATCTTGCAGTGCTACTCACAATTGTTCTTGTCTAATTGGTGCAGGGGTTCATCGTTTGACACTGATATCTAAAGCATCCCATAAATGCTTGATTCGGTGATCTGGAAGGCTAAACCATGATCGTGAATTCACTGGAGTGTTCATCAAACCATCTGCGGGCAACCAAAGAGCGGAGACATGTTGCATTGTCCTAACGCATTTCCTCCTGTTTCATCGAGTCGTCGACCGCAATATCCATAATCCTGACCGTTGTCCGGGGAGCAACTTGCTTACCCTTCGCTCGGGTCTTCTCTTGTGATAGTTTCTACTTCTTCTTCCGGACTAGCAGCATGCTCGATGTCTTCTCCCGGCGTATTCTTCGCTATGATCTCCTTTCTCGCTCGTGAAGAATCCCGGTCGGTCTCCTCTCTTGGTCGGTGCACTCGCTGTCGCTCTTCACACAATTTATCAAATTTCCCGTGTTCTTTCCTCCTTTGGGTGTCCGTTCTATTTTCTTTCGCCACTCTCTCTTCTTTATTCACGGCTTCCGAACTTTTCCTCGGCGATGCCTTTACTATAATCTTTCTCTCATCCTCGCTCCGTGGTTGTTCCCCGATCCGCACTCGATCGTTTCTCACTATTCTCTGTCTCTCTATCTTTTTTTTTCCATTTTCCTACCTTATTTCTCTTTCTTCCATTTCGCCTCTTCCAGGCCAATTCATTTGGCTGGGGGGGGTCTCATTATTATACTCGCTCTCCAAGCTCTCCCTTCTCTTGTTTTTCTCGTTCTGATCACTTCTTGAGCGAAACTTAATTTTTTTCCCGCTGACATCTGGACACACGCAGGATCCATAGCTTCATGGGCATACGCCACACTCTCACGAATCCATCAGCTCGATAAACTGAAACCGGGATTCATTTGACCATGCTACACGTCGCGACTGTTCACGGGCCCATGCCAGTCGTTGAACTCTGTGTCGAGGTATCAGCAAAGGGAGGGACACGAGTCGGTCGTCGGCTGCTGAAGCCTATGCGGTGCATTTGTCTCCATGCAATCCTGGTAGAAATGGGTTCCTGACGCTCCACATTCAAATAAGCGGTGATCTGATTCACAGTAGCCCGTCGATCGCCTCGTATGGATGTGCTGAGGTGACGTGACGTCCGTTCGTCAAACACTTGTGGTCGTCCTGTGACGCGGTTTACAGGTGTGGAAACATTGTCTTCGCGATATTTAATATCCACCCTAAGTACTGGTGACCTCGGAAACTGAATTCTTTTGTATCTTCGATATGCTATGACCCATGCGTCTTGCACCGATTATCATCCCACGTTCAAAGTCGGTTGATTCGCGATTTGCTGCTATTTTAACTACACACTTGGCTGTAACAAACTGCTCAGATATCGTGTCATACATCGCGCCTGACACTATTTTCAGGTTATCACTGAAAAATGCCCTATTCCAACGAAGAAGCGTTTGACATGTTGATGGTATTAGGAGAATTTCAGCAAAACTCTCATGCTGCGGAGAGGTTGTAGGCTGTTACGATACCATGACCATATATATCACTTCAAAATGGTTTTTCAGCGGCTTGCGATTCGTGTGTTGCACACATCAGATATAGCCCACCCACAACACGGAGATTGTGATTAGAAGACGGGTGCGAGGTGAGAGAATTGCTGATGTTCTGGCTGCCGTTCAACAGGATTCGACCGTCTCCACGAGAGGATTCTCTCGTGACTCAGGAATAAGTCACATGACTTTGGCGGATACCCAAAAGCAACGGCTTCTATCCCTTCCACATTCATCTCCACAGGATGCTTGAAGCCCCCTTAACCAGAAGAGACTGGATTTTTCTCAGTTGTTTAGAAACGAGCTACAAAATTTCTGCTTGTGGACACACGAGACCATGTGTAAAAGTAACGGGAAGGTGAACATTCCGATGCACATTACTGGGCCCCTAGAAAATCCTCAATGGCTCTGTGAGGTAGACGGCTAATATGGGTGGAGTTGAATACGTGCATTATCGGAGACCACATTATCGATCCGTATATCTTCCAGGTTAACCTGAACGAGGTATTTCTGTCGACTTTCTGGAAAATATGCTCCCTGAACTCCTTAAAGATTAGCCTTAACGATGAGGCTTCAAACATGTTGCCTGCGATGGATTGGTACGACTGGACCCGCGGTATTGCCCGATCGATCTCCAGGCCTCACTCTCCTCGATTTTTGGCCTACCACTCTCTAAGATCGAAGCCCTATATGTTCGTTTCAAAAAATCAAAAATTTTGTTTTTGCTGAAATCGACTTAAAAACTCATGATTCGAAAAGACGTGTTGATGTATGTATGTGACCAATTTTGTGCAGCTAACTCCTCTGAAACGGCAAATAGCAGAACCAAACCAAAATATACATTCTTAGAGGGTACCCTAAATTATGCCTTAGAGTATGTTTTATGCCAATTGGGTAAGCCTTTTTCGAGATATTAATTTTTTCTAAAAATTAAAAAATGGCTGTAGCGTTCAAACCAACAAACCAAACTCAATAAAGACGACATGTACGTACTCCTCTCATTAAGGCGAATTTTTTTTTGTAAAGGCCAAGAGCATCATACAACGGGCGAGGATATGCAGGATCGAATAAGGAGGGCATGCACACGGAAGAGGTCATCTCGGCCTCTTATGACGTGAGGAGAAGATTGCGTAAATGCCAGCAGGAAAGTGGACGGCGTTTGAACATTTAATGTGATGAAACCTGCAGCTGCCCTGAAAATATATTTATTGCTTACTTCCTGCCTTGAAATGTTGTCATTCTTTTTACGGAACCCTTTATTTTATCCTCCAATACGGTATTTAATATTAGCTAAACTTTAGAAGAGTTGAAGAGAACTCCAGAAAAATTAATGAGAACAATAGAGAACCTTTTGGGCGAATTTACTTAAGTTTAATAAGTACGTCTTATATCAAGTATTTCTTTGTAAGCTTTCAGAGATGACGTATTTCCTGAATGGTGTTTGGATACGCTTTAGTATAAATTGTCTGTATTTTCACGGGATAATTAACACATTCATTGCCTTGCAAGGGAAATATGCATGTACATATTATTATGCGTCAAAATAATGAAAAGACAAACGAAGAAATAATTCAGATTCACTACTGTGTATTTGAAATGAACTCTACATACTGGATATGATGGAATGAACGTCGTTGTGGAAAACTGGAACGTTCGTCGTTCTCGATTTCCTCCCTTTAAAGTATGTGCTTGTTGTCCCCAAGAGTTCATATATATTCTCATTTACGTTGTCGACGTCAGAGTTTAGGGACAAACGACGGCGTTCTTTTAACTGTTGTATGAGAATAAAAAACTTTCAAGCTCTCACCAACATTTAATAAAGAATGTGGCTCATAAACGTTTGCGGTGACAGCTTCTAGAAAATAATTTATTAATAGTTTAGTAATTAATTTTCATCATTGAGTCCTGAACTCAACAATTATTAAGGAAACTCAACAATGTCAGTTCATTTATTCTAATTAAGTTTCCTCAATCGCAACAAAGACTGCGGAGTTTCCTGGGCTTTTAAAAGCCAGGTTAATGGCATTGAGTCGCTTAAGAATATACGAAGAATGATCAATTAGAAGGTATTTACGTTCAAGTTATTTTCTATTTTTCAGGATAAATTATATTTTTGGATGTTTATTTTTTGAATATAATTTTATATCTAATTTTCTAAAAGGGGAGTTTCTTTCAATTTGGATTGGGGAGCAAAGTTTAAAAATTTAATCACATAGGTATTTGCATTTTTAAATATAAGATGTGTCTTTAAATTCGATTATCGATAAAAAAAATACCTGTCTTTAAAATCGACAGTTTGAGAACATGATAGTAAAATTTAATCATGTTTCTGAAATTTTTATCTTTTTTATATAAAGGAATTTGCCCGTAATATCAGTCATAAAAATTTCTTCAGAATAGAAAACTATTAAAGTTTGCATCATACATACCTTAAATATTGTTATCGTTAAATTAGCCAATAGGAAAGCAGAGGCAAAATTCAAATGGCATTTCGTATTATTAAACTTCGTATAATAAACGCGAAGTTTAAAGATTTTTTAATCAATTTATTAAATATATACGATATAAAAAAGCTAACCTTTTATAGTTGCATTATCTTATATAATGTTAGATTAAAGAAACGATTTCCAATTCTGACGATATCAAACTGTCCAAACGAATTCACATATTATCTGTTTTACATTTCATAACAATTTCAAAAAGCGTTTTTTCGTTATACACTTCATGCTGTGCATAATTAGAAAGAAGAGGTAATTTTTTTTCATTTAGGCAAACAACAACTCTACACTCTAGAAGATATATAATGGAGTCCACAAATAACATAGGTACTATTTTCAATTTACTGATGGATTTGAAAGTATGTGCTAGTTTATTGTTTCCGCTTCTATAATATATTTTATTAATTCGATGAAATTTTTATCTCTACAAAGAGTGTAGTTGGTATCCAATCCACAATAAATCAAATTTCTTCCAGTGTTATTTTTATAGAATTGCATTTATAGCCTATAATTTGATAAAAAAAAGTGATTTTTAAATAAAAAATGTTTGTGGTTATATAATTACGTTACATACATTACAAATTTATTCCTTATGCTTTTAGGCTCACTTCAGTTTAATTTTGCTTTAAATTTTGTCATTAAACTTGGGCTTATTTCAATGGTAGCATAATCTCAACTTCTTTATAATGAAGTTATTAGTTCTGTCTTAAAAATAACTCAAAATTTAATGCTATTTCTTATTCCTTATATAAAAGAAGGATGGATGTAGAAAAAAAAGTGGACGAGGCACAAGAATCCTGGAATAAAAAAATAAATAATAAAGGTTGAACAGAGGGTGGTAAGACAATGAAAAAAATTTGCAAAAAATATGGAGCATATTGATATGCACTCTTTTTTCATATATATTGACAATTAATGTCAAATTAATTCTGTAATTCTCTTATCTTTTTGTGGTCAAGAATCAGTGATGTACCAATTTGTACACCCTAACGTATTTACATTACTATGTTGTCAATTTGTTACACTACTATGTATTTGTTAAAGGTATGTCGTTAATTGGATTATCACTTAAATATTTTGAGTAGTTTATAGAGAAATTTTGTTGTTGGTTAAATACTAAGTGAGTTGTTGATTAAATGCACAAATATTATTTACATTAGAACATATACGAAGGCATATACAGGTTGTTTCAAAATGTATAATCCAAACTTCTCACGCAGATAGGAGGCATGAAGATTAAGAGATTCTGTTAATACACGAGGGGTCGGAACTTAACCATTGTAAAGTTAATGGGAGAGCAAATGACAAGTTATAAAGCATGCAAAAGTTGGCACAACACAAACAGGTTGCAGTACTTTAGCAAGGATTTCTTTTTTTGGGGGCCACATGAAATCAGTTGTGTACCAAATATCTCTGACAAGCATTGAAGATCTGGCAGCTCGCATCGCAGTTGTTTCAGATGACATCAGAGAAATGCCCGGAATCTTTGGCCGCATACGGGAGTCCATGATGCGCCGAAACCATGCATGTGAGGCCATGGCTCACATTTTGAGCATATTTTGTAAAGCTTCAGTAGATTCGCAGTTCCATAATAAACGTGTGCACAGTGCATACTTATTCATGTGTTTTCATGTGCACTCTGATTACTGCTCCCCCTTCTAAAGTTACCTTGGCAATGGTTGAGTTCCGACCCCTCTTGTATTAACAGAGTCTGTTCACCTTCTTGCCTCCTATCTGCGTTTGAAGTTTTGGATTAAACCTTTTGAAACGCCCTGTATACGTTGGAAAAGTACATACATTACTACGAAGGGAAGTCAGTAAGTCACAAATGGTGATTTCAAATATACTAAATGGGATAGAAATGTAAAATACAGCTAGATTTGCAAGTTATTATCTTCTTATTTCTCAACGTAATCCCCCCACCTCCCCCGTTATTAATGCTTTTGTTGGATTGATGTTCTAGTCCTTACATATTTTTTCTATAGAAAACTGGACTTTGCTGGCTGAGCAGTTTTGCATGTTCAACTTCCAAGATGGCTTTTGAGCGGAGCAAAGAGATGGAAATCGCTCAGAAAAAAGCAAATGATGAGAAGATTGAAAATGAAGTGCAAAACTGGCTCAGCCAGCAAAGCCAAGTTTCCCATGCAAAAAATATGTAAGGACTAGGACATCAATGGGAACAAAAGCATTAACAACAGTGGGGAATATGTTGAGATATAAAAAGATAAAGACTTGCAAATCTAACTGTTTAACATTCCTCTCACACTTACAAGGACAATACACTTACAAGAGAACTACACGAACATGTATCTCACAGATTCCCACCAAATTGAAATATGTGACTTGTCTAAAACTACTCTTGATGCTTGCAACATAATAAAATGCTAAAATTTGAGCACATATAGCCATACAAAGACTCCGTTGTTTGTGTATATTATTGCGCTCTCAGCTTCTTTCTTCACTATTCAAAAATACGCACGAATCCAATTCACCTGAAAGCAACGCTATCGCTTCCAAGGTATGTTTGTGCGCAAAAAATACACGTAGAATTGCGTGTATGCCCCTTGTTAGTTGTACGACGCACTTATTTTTGCGCGCAAGCACACCTTGGAAGCGATAGCGTTGCTTTCAGGTGAAGTGGGTTCATATGTATTGTTGGGCAGTGGAAGAAGGAATTTGGGAGCGCCTTAAAAGTCTACATACTTACAGCTTTAACAGTGGAGTCTTTGTACGGGTATATTTGAGTCTTCGTAATAAGTCTCAAATTTTTTCGTTTTCTCAGTTTATTTTGAAAGAAACAAATTTAGCGATTTTTAATTTATAAGCATCAATAGTAGCTTTAGATGAGTGGCATATTTCAATTTGTTGTGAATCTGTGAGATACATGTTCGTGTACCTTCCTTGTTAGTATATTTTAAATCACCATTTGTGACTTACTCTTCGCATATAAAATAAGATTCCAAGAGATAAATGGGATTATTTGCGCATAAATGCATAAACGCTTTATGTATCTGGGGGAAAATGTGACTTTACTGGCCAGAGTCGAACGGAAGATTTGTAGCCTGACCCTCGATGAATAATGTTCAAAATGGAGTTGGTGAGAAATAAATGATATTCCTGTTCACCGTAAAAATAGAAAGCGCATGATTGTCAAAGACGAAGACCGCACGTAGAATACAGCAAAAATTAGATGTATGATCAATGATCAACTTTTTCGTGATCTATATTTTGAGTTGTCAGCGAAGTTCTTTTGTTTTTTTACCCAATTATTTTGTAATTTATTTAATCAATAATACATTCTCTTTATTGTCCACTTCCTTCCAACGTTCTACGATTTCTTGTCAGTACCTCGACGGCAGAAATCAACAGGCTACAAATTGGGTAATAAATTCTTAGAGCCAGTTTTCCAGATCCATGTCGTTGTTGACCCAAACGGCTCGCAGTCTGATCAAGGGGTGGTCCAGAAAACTTGATAATGAAGATGGATGAGATGGAACATCCCATCTGAGTTCTTGAATGGCAGTTTTGATCAGATTAGCGACGTGGAGGGCATGAGCGTTGTTGTGTTAAAGTTTGCCGTGTCACCGGTCGGATCATATCAATTGAATTGCCTAATTAAGCCGGTATGTTTGTCGAATGTAAAGCTGCGCAATGTCTGGTGTGCATGGATGCATCTCTGATTTGGCTCCAGGTGTTGCTTGCTTGTGGGAACTCAGCCATTTTCCCCTCTGCTTAGCTACTGCCACAGATCAAAGAAAACACAGAAGCGACAAAGGAAAAAACCGGAAGAGACAGCGACTACAGCGCCGTCGAGCGATACCAAGGACACGTGAAAAAATTTGTTTTTATTCTGATAAGTTTTTTCCCATAAAAATTTTATTCTTATAACTAGAGCCTTTCTTTGTTCACGCATAATTTAAGTTTTCATTCCACTCTTAATTAAAATATGGCTTGCGTTGCATGGCATTTGATAGTATGTCCTTGGTACCGCTAAGAAGGTTGCTAAATTTTGTTTCACACTGTTTAACATGGGCTTGTCGCATCTGTATTTTCTTTAATCTGTCCTATGAACTACTACTATTTCGCAATGAAATGTCCTCATGCGCATTCATTTGTATATTCAAACTACTTTACATAGAATCTGGAGAATTCTCAATGTGACATTGTTAACTGGTGTTTGTGAAAAATGGGTCGTATCTCAGTGGCAAAAATGGGTTATAGCATTTGGGCGGGCAAAAGGACATCACATACAAGAAGTAGCTGCCTTTGCCGAAGTATCAAAGCGCACAGTCATCAGTGAGTTCAAGAAATGGTCCACAGGCACGTCGGATGGTAACAACGTCGAAACTGTGGTCGGAAGTCAGTGCTGACTGAATGGGACCAAAGGTGAATATCGCGCCTGGTCACGTTCAATCGCGTTTAAACCAGGCAAGAACTGCTGCAGGAAGTCAATAATGGTTAGAATAGACAAGTCTGTGATAGAATCTTAAGGAGGCAACAGCATAAAATGGATATCTGGTATCTCGCAAGCGTCTGATACTCACTCCGGCTCAAAAGAAAGCTCCTGTACAGTGGTGCAAGCGATAACATAACTAGACAATAGGTGACTAGAAACGCGTGATTTCATCGGATGAATCAAAGTTTTGTCTTTATTCGAATGACGCTCGACGTCGTGTGCATAGAAGAAGCAATAAAGCGGTGAAGGCGGGTGGTGGTTCTGTAATGCTTGAGATAAAATGGACTATCATTCATTAAAGAAATTTAGTTTTGAGCCAGAAGATAAAATAAATGAGCTATATGATGATCGTAATAGACTGATTCAGCAGACCGTAAAGTGGTATTTTCGGGAATAAGATTAGGACTCTGAACTGGCCACTCAAAAATTCAATCTTA
>JAHWFO010030762.1:574554-624044 GCA_023313115.1 Rhysida immarginata | reverse complement strand
TGGGGGGGGGGGTTCGTCTACCTCCGACTAGTAAACGATTAGATGCATGCTCACGGGACATGACCATTTGGGTTGTTACAGGGTGTCCGGGTGCCTGTATAGGCTCATCAGTTGACACCTGTGCGAGACGTTCTATGCAATAGGGAGGAAGCAACTGCCTCGTGAACGTACAGTACAGTAATCCTCACAACGGCCTCAATGCCGCGACGACGACAACGACAACCGTTCATGCAATTAATGGACATTGAACGAGGTCGGATTATTGGCCTCTCCGAGGCTGGATAGTCAACCAGACAGATTGCTGTCCACGTGTCGCGGGACGCACGGACGGTAGGCCGATGTTGGAGGCAATGACGAGAGGAAGGCACACATGCCAGAAGACCAGGCTCTGGGGCCCGGAGAAGCACGTCAGCTCGTACCGATAGGCGGATACTGCGAACAGCGCTAGCGGACAGAACCATCATCCTGCGGCAACTGCGCGACAACATCACTATTCCCGATACTGCTCCAGTGTCAATAGCGACAATAGCACGCCGGTTACACGCCGCGATTGTCTGCCAGGCGTCTTCCTTTGACACCTGAGCACCGTGCGATACGACTGCAATGGTGTCGTGAACGAGTGGGCTGGCGAATGGAATGGCGCCCAGTGGTCTTCAGCGACAAACCCCGCTTTTGTTTGGACACCGACGACAGAGCATGGCATGTCTGCATGATGTCAACTGCCTGCCAAGGCCCCCGAGGTCCCCAGACCTATCGGCAATTGAGCACATGTGGGACATGTTGGGACGTCGTTTACGATCACCCTGCAGTCTCCATGAACTGACACAGCAGGTTCATCAGGCCTGGGCAGACGTACCCCAAGATGATATTCGCCCCTGTATGATCACCTGCACCTGCGGCTGGAACAATGCATCGCCGCTAGAGGTGGTGCCACAGCCTACTGATGCCGCTTATCGTTGGGACACTATGTACAAACGAGTGCACGTCTTGGCTCTATAACGTAATAAAGGTGTGTTCATATGAATGCTGTACACCTACTTTTGGCTCATTCGGATAACTCCTTGTGGGGTGGGGCAATTTCATTGCAAAGCAGTGTATAAAGGTCACACTTTGATGATTAAAAATTTTCTCAAGTTACGAACTTTTCCGAGGCTACAGCATTAAACCAAAGTTATCAGTTTGGTAACGAAGCGCAAATTTATTTCTCGCATACCTTAGTTACTTTCGAAACGACAGCATATTAAGAAAAATAAATACCTTATATATCATTGTTTGGGATTATATATTATATCGTCGTCATAAAATTTCATCTAAATTGAACAAGTCGAGTAGAGAGTATGTCTGAAAGTGGTTGATTAGACATGGAATGGTCATAGGTACCACAATGGAATCGCCGCCAAACATCATATTGGGAAGAAAATACTCAATGAAAATCGTTATCCGGAGTGTTGCCAACTCAAACATATCCATCAGACGTGCAGATTAAAAGAAAGTGATTCAATATTTTGAAGAACTGTTTTCTAACTGTTTAAAAGTCCAAGTAATAATTTATTTATTTATTTACGAATTACACCGTTTTTACATAAAGGAAGAATGGAAAAATGACAAATAATAAAAAGGATTGATTTGGTTTGGTTTGTTTGGTATTAACGTCCTATTCAACTGACATGGTCATTTCAGGACGGCGTTATAGGGGTCGCAAATTTTGCCTCGCAAGGGTTCTTTAAGGTACGTGTTCCTCGGTGCGACTATCACGATGATCGTTGAGCACTATTTCTTTGTATTTCCTGTGGAGCTGTTTTGCTCCGAGCGACTGCCACTAGAGTCGTCAACGATGATCGTACGTCCTGAATAGTCGTTCAGGAGAAGGGTGAATATAATCGTTAGTCGTTAACGATTTTTGTTGTGAGAAGAAAATATCTGCATTAAAGCTACGTGTTCCTCGGTGCGACTATCACGATGATCGTTCAACGATGATCGATAATCGTTGGTTACCATTTTGCTCGGAGCGTCTGCGATTTTTTGATTTTTCACTAGTCGCGTGTTTTAATTCGCAGTCACATCGTTCTAGCGGAAGGTTGTGTTTAACAGAATGAGTTGAGTAGACGTAAAATATTATTAATTAAATGCCTTTTGATTGAGGAGATGGAAGACGACATTTATAATGAAAAGAGCCAAAAAATACCGTATGTTTGAGCTCTTATGTAAATCGGAAAAAATCATTGATTCATTGATCTGAATTACGAATAAATGTCATGAACGTTTAAAAATCGATATTTTTTGAATACTTTATGCATGAATTATAGTTATTGAATATAGTAAAATTTTGTTCATTTTGTGGTGCACTTTCGTCAAAACATTTTACATTGAAATTATTAAGTAATTATTAAAAGAAAATATACAAGTATTTAAATAACTAAAGAACAATTTGGTTTCCAACTTTATTGGCAATCTCAGCGCATATATTATCTTAACTCTTTGATCCTTGAAGGACGCATGTGACAATGATGCGCCACTTCTTGGAGAATAATTTCATCTTCGATGTCAGAAAACGTCTGCACATAGTCTTCTCACAACAAAAATCGTTAACGACTAACGATTATATTCACCCTTCTCCTGAACGACTATTCAAGACGTACGATCATTGTTGACGACTCTAGTGGCACTCGCTCGGAGCAAAACAGCTCCATAGGAAACACAAAGAAATAGTGCTCAACGATCATCGTTGCACGATCATCGTTGAACGATCATCGTGATAGTTGCACCGAGGAACACTACCTTAAAGCTCCTTCGTTTTCTGACACCGATGATGAAATTCTTCTCGAAGGAGTGGCGCATAACTGTCAAATGCATCCTTCAAGGATCAAAGATCCGAATACCTTTCCCAATGCAGACTGAATAGGCATTAGTCTATAGTTAGAGGCGTCTGAAGAGTGTGAACCTTTAGTCACCACGTACCTGAACTTCAGTGAATCGGGTGAGATGTCCTCTTCCAATAATCTATTGAACAAAACAGTCAATAGAGAGGCAGTCAAATTGCAACAAGATTTCACAACAATCAGAGATGTTTTAGAAGGACTATTAAATGAAAAACTGTTATGAGTCACAGAGTCAGTATTCATTTCCCTCCCAAAGCTCCTGAATGACATTAAATTCAATGGGCTCGTAGAATTGATATGAGCGATTTAAGAAGAATAACACTGCGAGGTCAATTCCTTATGACAGAGGGAACACAACCGTTTAAACTCATCGTCATCGGCTTCGCTGGGAAAGAGGACTTGCATTCCAGTCTTTTTCATAAAGACCAGCTGATATTCGGTTTGTTTGGTTTGTGTGGATCTTTATCATAATAACCAATTTTATACATTCTATTCATTCACGTTCACAGAACACCTTCCCGCGCACTTTCGTTATTGATACAATTATTTGCTTTTGTCCCATATACAGGGTGTTTCATAATTGGTGTCCCGTCTTCAGGTCCAAATAACGACTCAAGGGGAACAGATTGGGGGAAAATGAATATTGATTATTTGGTTTTAATGTCCCCTAATTCAGAATAAAAACATTTCGTGTCCCTGGGGGTGAAGGGGTAAATTTGGAAAATTTTAATTTTGTAGGGGTAGGGGTTAGACCCCATGTGTTATTTAGAAAGTTGTAGAGCATTATGTAAAATGTGGATTTAGCAAAAAACCCGGTGAAAAAATCTCATGCCCTGCCCCCTTTATCGAGTGGGTGAAGTGAAAGGTATGGCTAGCCAATGTGGACAAAAACCATACTTATTAGAAAACAGTAGGGCCTACATTTGGAAAATTAATGAGAATGAATGAGGGGGGCCTACATTTTCAGGGTAACGACTCATTCATTCTCATTCATATTCAAATGTATGTTTTCTAATAAGTAATAAAGTTCTAATAAGTTTCTAATGAGTTTTTCTGTTTTTGTCTACATTAGCTAGCCATACCTTTCACTTTACCCACTCGATAAAGGGCAGGGGATGAGATTTTTTCACCGGGTTTTTTGCTAAACCCACATTTTAAATGATGGTCTACAACTTTCTAAATAACACATGGGGTCTAACCCCTATCCCTACAAAATTAAAATTTTCAAAATTGACCCCTTCACCCCCAGGGACGCGAAATGTTTTTATTCTGAATTAGGGGACATTAAAACCAAATAATCAATATTCATTTCCCCCCAATCTATTCCCCTTGAGTCGTTATTTGGACCTAAAGACGGAACACCAATTATGAAACACCCTGTATAGAGGTCAAGTCAAAAGTAGTGGCCGATCACCGCGCAAACTTTTAAACGGGCACCAGACAGGAACCACTCATTGCTAATCTTCAAAGTAGAGTCCATCATGCTCGATGGTCTTCATCCAACCATCAGCCAATTGGCGAATGCCCTCGCGAAACCACTCCTCCGGTTTCTGGGCGAAAAGTCACGCACGGCGTCTTCAACCTCACTGACATTGGCGAAGCGCCGTCCAGCAGGAAGTGCGCCATGGACCGGAAGAGATGGTAGTCGGAAGGTGCTAGGTCGGGGCTGTATGCAGGATGTGGCAGAACCTCGATTTTTTTCCAGCAGTTGACGATACACCTTCACCCGTTGTTGTGCTTGCGCGGGCGTCAGCTCGTGTGGCACAACTCGGCAGCTCCTGTTGAACTTTCCCATGGCGTGCAGATGTCGAACCACACACAATGTGATGTCCCGATGTCCGCTGCTAGTCCACGGGTGGTGCTGCCTGGGTTGGCTTCCACTTGTTGCCAACGGGCTTCGTCATCCACTTCTTTGGGTCTTCCGCTCCTTGGCGCATCTTACAGTCCTATGTCTCCAGACGAAAAGCGTCGTGCGTCCGTTTATTGGTCACATCCTGACCTTCCACCCTGCAAATTTCGGCGCTGCTGCTCGCGCACTGGTCCCCTTTTTCCAATAGTGACGAAGGAGCCCGCGTATCACCAATTTTTCTGCCATATTTTTACACTGGCTGACGCAGGTGGCACAATGTCTATGGCATTCAAATTCGTACTGACGTTTCTTCCCACTCTTTTCCCTGAATAAACTGCGATATACCCTTGTGGTAAATGGTCTTCGCTCAGAATTCGTCAAACTCTACCCCCCCCCCCTCCCGAGTCGGCCACTATTTTCGTATTTTGACAATGTAGTGTCTGTTACCCATAAGCAGTCCAATATATACAGGGTGAGGTATTTATCTTGAGACAACTGAATATCTCGGAAACAAAGCATTGTACTAAAAAAATGCCCAAAATCAAAAGTGAATTATTTCGCGGGGGAAATTTATTATTTAAGGGGGTAAAAAATATCCTTGTGGAACCCCTATTTTTAATGGTATATTCCGATTGTACACTATATTCGAGAAATGTTTTATTCTTGCTGTTTTTTCAATTAATCCAACCGTTTAGGAGATAGAGGCCCTGAAAGTGTGGAACTTTTAAAGTTTTGAACCCAATTTTATCGATGAAGACAAAGAGATAGAGAGTGGGTCTTACAGACATTTCTATTCTACTTTTTAATGGTCGTTAAGAATCCGAAGTCAGAATTTCAAAAATCCAATATTTTTCAATACACACACATAGACTCCGTCTCCATAGGACTGCTGCCCCCAAAAGTTTACTTGTGCACTAAAAATTGTGAATTTTTGAAATTCGGATTCTTAAAGACCATTAAAAAGTAGAATAGAAATGTCACTAAGACCCACTCTCTATCTCTTTTTTGTCTTCATCTATAAAATTGGGTTCAAAACTTTAAAAGTTCCACACTTTCAAGGCCTCTATCTCCTAAATGGTCGGATCAATTGAAAAAACACCATGAATAAAGCATTTCTCGAATATTGTGTACAATCTGAATATACCATTAAAAATAGGGGTTCCTATTTAAGATTTCAAATTTACCCCCTCCCCTCAACCTCCCTCACTAGGGGGAGGGGGTAATTTTTAACTAATGAATATCCCCGCGAAATAATTCACTTTTGATTTTGAACATTTTTTCGTACAATGCTTAGTTTCCGAGATATTCAGTTGTCTCAAGATAAATGCCTCACCCTGTATATAAATTAACTTTCGTTTTAATAACCCACTCTCGATAATTTTAAGAGCAATATTTTAATTTTGGTTTATGGGCAATTGAAATTACTGAATTGCAGCTCAATTTGATTCAATAAGTTCATTTAAACAAATAAATTACATGATCAGAACTTGGTGGTAATTATGACGATAAAATGTAATTTAATCCGACTTAAATTAAAAACAGTAAAATAAATAAAAATAAATAACAATAGCAAACCAGTTTACATTCCATCTTTGCTTGAAGTCAAGGTCAAATGAGAAAATATTATTTAATAGGAGTAATATAATCTTGATTAATTAAATGAATAAAATTCTCTTACACGCTTCAATCATCTGCAGTTCTTCTTCAAGCCTTCAATTCTCTCTACAAAACTCTCGTAATTATTTTCATTGGGAATTTTATTCTATTATTTATTTATTATTTTGTCTTTTTTTAATTTATAAAGGAGAATTTTATTCATTTAATTAACAAAATGAGAAAAAAAAAGAATGAAAAAATTAATTTTTTTGAACTTTATTTTTCTTGTTTTCCTTTAAGAAACCCTAACTGGGCTTAATATGTGTATAAATCTAACAAAGAAAAACTATAATGGCAAAATTAAAACTAAAACTATTGAGCGAAACCTAATAGTAGATGTTTCGTCACGGTAAAATCCGTAATCGGAACTTTAAGTTTCTCTAATGGTTGGTTCATCTGATCCTATCTGTTTAGTTTTCCTTTCATTTTATATTTATTTATTTTATCCAATTTGACTCGATTTGGTGTGGATGGTTTTGCAGTTAATAGCTATGAGTTAACGAGGTGAAACCACAATGACGTCAACTGTTGTTTATGGTAACGCATTATTAAACGTGATAAAACAAGATATCTTCTACATGAGATTTTCAGATGAAAAGATTTAATTTTCTTTAATATACTCGATGAGCGTATCGTGAGAGTTGTACATAGCTTCTTCCTCTTCTGAAGCTTATTTCTATTAAATTATTTTTCTGGTTGAGGAAAATATTATTTATTTCATGTGTATAGTAGGTTTCACCTCTTGAGAAAAACTTCTAATTCTATAAGCCAATAAACTTATTTTATGTATAGTCCTCATCTGATAAGTTAAACCTCGACCTTGAAGGGCTAGGATTATTCTATTGCTAAAATGGGAGGCAAGAGGATGAAAAAAAATCTGATGATGTACTGGTACTTCCCTGCACTACATCAGATTTTTTTTCATCCTCTTGCCTCCCATTTTAGCAATAGAATAATGCTAGCCCTTCAAGGTCGAAGTTTAACTTATCGGATGAGGACTGTACACTCACTCACCAAAAGTCATGGCACACCTGCCTAATAACGTGTTGGGCCCCCTCTGGCCCGGATAACGGCGACGGCCCGTCGTGGAAGAGAGTCTACCAGTCTCCGAACACATCCACAGGCACTGCAAGCCATGCCGCCTCCACTGCACTCCATACCGATAGTGCATTTATTTACCAGTTGTGATGGTGACGACCTGACAGACCGTTCGATGACGTCCCACAAATATTTAATGGGATTGCAATTAGGGGAACGTGGAGGCCAAATCACTGTCGTGAAATCGGTAGCATGTTCCTCCAGCCACTGCCGTGTCACATGGACCGTGTGTGGAAGCGCATATCTTGCTGGAAGATGCCGTCGCCCGTGAGTTAAAAACAGTTTGTGAAGGGGTGCAGGTGGTCCCCAAGCAGAACGACGTAGGAAGTAGCATGCTGAGTGGATGTCAGATGCACCAATGGACCCATTGCATGCCACGTGAAAACACCCTAGAACAGTATGGAGCCTCCACCTGCCTGAGTGGTCCCCACCTGACAAGCGGGGTCCATGGCTTCGTGTGGCCTGCGCCAGATACGGATACGACCATCGGCCCGATACAACTGAAACCGTGACTCGTCAGACCAGGAAACCTTTCGTCAGTCCTCAGCGGTCCAAAGTCGATGTTGGTTGGCCCAGGCTAGGCGTTGTCGACGATGTGCAGCTGTCAAGAGTGGCACCCGTCGTGGCCTCCTGCTCCCAAAGCCTGCAGCTGCCAATATTCGTACACAATTTTGGGACGTCCCTGGTTGTACCGCATGGTGATTAGGCCCGCTGTCGCCCTTCGATCAGCAGTTGCAAGCTTGGTGACCCGGCGAACACCTCTGGCATCAATGAGTCGTGGGTTATAACCCCTCGTTGGGTGTACTCTCGATAGATCCGGGTGTGCAGGAAAATTGCAAGGTGTTGGCTACATCTGATATTGAGCCACCCATCCGTCTGGCACCAATATTCATCCCCCGTTCAAATGCGGATAGCTCTCGGCGTGCTGCCATTTCTGCAGCTAGTTTTGCTTAAAAATGATTGTGTGATATCAAGGAGTCCTGTGGACGTGCATTCCGAGAATGGAAGCAGCGGGATCTGTCTCATTACGGACAGGGAACCTGATTGGAGGGGTGTGCCATGACTTTTGGTGAGTGAGCGTATTCAGGGTGTCCCAACGGTACATGTCCAAAATGAAAAACTGAGTAGATTCATTTATTTTGTTTAGATTCATCATCAAAGATTTCTGAAACTTCATGACAACTCAGAACTTCCTACTTTAACCATGATTTTCGAAATAATTTATGCATAGAATTTGTTCATTTTCTGAAATTTAATACTACATGCCCAAAAAATACAATTCTACTCAAACCGATATACATTCCTCAAAACGATATACATTCCCGAAAACACTCATTTTAACGGAATAAAGTAGGGGTTACTGATAAAATCACAAACTCGATAATATCTCCAAAATGATAACATTTCGAATAACATACGAGGGTTGTTCAAGAATTTTTGCCTCCTGGTCCGTAACTTTTTTATTTGTTAACCGATTTTCAAATTATTTTCTATCTGATATTTACGTTTGTCCTCTTTGTAATGCACTATTCACTTTTCGACATAGTCCGCGTCCCTTTCCACGCATTGCGCCAACTCGCGGCCAGTCGGGTGAACCCGTCGGAGAGGAATTCCGGGGTAGTTGTCGACACCAGGATTGAATGGCAGCTTTGGACCCTCTTCTGCAGCAACGTAACGCCCGCCCGCACACGATCGCCACACACTGGAGGCGTTGGAGCGCCTACAGTTCAAAGACGAAAAACTGCAGTTCAAAGATGAAAGAGTCATGCGCCTATGCGGCGCAAATGTAATTATCAGATATAATAGAATTTTGAAAATCGGTTAACAAATAAAAAAGTTACGTCCCAGGAGGCAAAAATTCTTGAACACCCTCGTACATAGGGGTGGTTCTCATAGGTATTGTCTACTCAATTTTTCATTTTGGACGTGTACCGTTGGGTTACCCTGTATCGTATATTTTCAGTGCAATCCTTGGCTTCGAAAATTAGAGGATTTTCAATACATGAAGAGAGGGGGAGAGAGATAGTTTAGCTAGAAATCTCAAGAATACAATGTTGAAAATGATAAATTGTAGAAGTCAATTTTATTTACAATCATTTCTGATAATATGAAAGGAAATTGAAGAATAGCGACTCTGTACTAAAACATTAGCATTATATTTTCATTCGCCGATTGATTTTAATTACCTTCATTAGCATTTTAAAACGAATAATGACGCCCTGGAGACATTCTTACCTTATGTTTAGGCATTTTTTTTATTCTTTAATTAAAAGTTTTTTAATTTAAAACTTTTTCTTCAAAAATATCAGGTCTTTATCTTAGAAAAATATTCTTCTCTAGGTAAGATTAAAACGTAAATAATAACCTATAATAATCATCTGTGACACTTTTCACCTAGTTTAAACGTTGAAAACAAATACACATTTATTGAAGAATGATTTTTTAATCTCAACAAGATAATACTTAAAACAATTATTTAACAATAGCATCGCATTAAAAAATAAAGGAGAACATGTGAGTTCGTCACGGAAACAGTTTTGCATTGTTGTTGCACGTTTAAGCATTGTTGGTGCTGGCTTGAAGCAAATGCCGAAACTAAAAAGTCACCTGACCATTGTTGTCTGAGCAACAATTTTTATCAAACTTTTAATAAAGGAGAACATGTCAGTTCGTCACACGAAACAATTTGAATGTGCGAGCTTTGCAACGATATGAATTGAATTTTAAATGTGCGAGCTTTGCAACAATATGAATTGAATTTGAAACTAATTAACGCGCAAACTGCGCGGGTAAAATCTTGTAAAATATAAAGGAAGGTGCAAAGGCGACACGGTTGTTATTGATCTAAAGGAATAAATAGGTCAGAGAAGATACGGTAGTAAGTGGTTCATTATGCCTTACTACCGTATCTTCTCTGACCTATTTATTCTTTTAGATAATATGATACTCGACGTAGAACAACCTATGTTATTAATTGCTTTTGAACTTTCTTTATTTTATAGTTTATTCAGCGATAATAGACCAATGAATTTCAACAGTCTGTTTTCCTCCATTATTCTTCTACTTGACTCGCGGTTTTGCCCCTTTTTGCTCCAAACTGAAGTTCTCAGAAAGAGAAGAGGTTTCATTTCAAAATCAACTTTTTGATAGTTTTTCACGCAAAACGCACACCAAAGTGCTGTTTAAAATATTCTTAAAATGGTATATTTTTAATTCTAAAAGATCATTTACCTGCTCATTTACGTAACCAGGATTTATATTGCGGAGGGGCAAGATACCTTCTAGTAGGGATGGGGAGGAACTCGAATACATATATGAAAAAGTTGCATGATAAAGTTCACCAAATAGAGGGTGTTCCACAAAGGACTAAATATCTCGGAAACGGAGATGGATAAAGGAATGAAACAAGTAGTACGTTTATTTCGAAAGCCGTAAAAATCTCATATGGATATTTCAAATTAAGTTTCAAATTAGTTACAAATGTAGCCGATGGCAGTATCTAAAGTTTTCCTCTATATCTTACTAGCAGAGGACCCGGCGTTGCCCGGGATAATTACGCTTGTAGGTAAACAGAACAACCTCAAAAAGATAAATTAAACCTCAAAGTGGTTAAATAATAACTCAATCACTACAATATAGAGCGAAGGGACTATCCATTCTAAGAAAAATCCGAAAGACAGGAATTTACCTCTTCACTGAAAAAATCTGTTCTAAGTGATATACCGGGACTTGATTTACCGAAAAAAATTTTTTTAAAGGCTCACAATGGATGGACCTCTCCAAGGATGCCTTCTAGTCTAAATAATTTTTTACTCACGTAATCTTACTTTAGATGTACACTTGATGTTGTTGCAATTTCCTTTCTTCTTTCGATGTCTTGAAGCAAAAATTGGCCATTCATGACTTTGTGTAGTCTAGCGGTCGCCGATTCTTCTATTTACTTGCTTACCATTTGCTCAATACAGCACGGAGCTAAAGGAGTGCTTCCTCTATCGTCTTTCACTCTCTTTATCATTATCTCCAGTTACTGATCATTTTTAAAGATTTTCAAGAAATTGTTAAGTACTAAGAATTCTCTTTTCTAAGAAAAGCCTGAATAACAGGAATTCTATGCATTGAGTTCTATATTGCATAAACTTTGCCTTGCATTATTGGTCATGAGACATATATTGTTGATCTTTGCATAATCTTGGTGCATTGCATGTTGACATCATTGTTGATACCTATTGTTGCACAAACTTTTATTTGCATTGTATCATTGCTGCTGTGTATATTGTTGGTCGGTGCAGAGTGTTTGTGAATTGCGTGTTGATACCATTGTTGATACTTATTGTTGCAAAAACTGTCTTGCATTGTTGGTCATGAGATATTTCTCATTAATATGCCCTGTCATAACCATGAATATCGATTTTTTATCAATAATTAATATTTTTCGAAATCTGAGGTAGACAGTGACCTTCCTCATGCTTTGAAGGTTATGTATGCGAAATTTTATCAAGATCGGAATAAAACTGTAGATTTGTAAAAAAAACAAACAAACAAACAAACCCACAAACAAACCCACAAACATCCATCTTTATATATATACTAGAAGAGGTACCCGGCGTTGCCCGGGATTATTACACTTGGGATGTAAACAGAACAATCTCAAAAATTAAAATAAATTTTGCAATATCTTAAAAATAAACACATGAAAATGCTTAGAATTAATACAGTAAAAATTCTTAATGAAAATTCGAAAAAAATCTTTTTAAAGGCTCAAAGTGGATGGACTGCTCCAATAATTTCTTACTCAGATAATCTTACTTCAGATCTACACTTGATGTTGTTGCAATTTCCACTCTTCTCTCGCTGTGTTGAAGCAAAATTTGGCCTTTCATCACTTTGGGTAGTCTAGCGGTCGCCAATTCTTCTATTTACTTGCTTCCCATTTGCTCAATACAGCACGGAGCTAAAGGTTTGCTTTCTCTGTCGTCTTTCCACTCTTTCTCAATAGTCTGCTAACTCTTCATTATCTCCAGCTACTGATCATTTTTAAAGATTTTCAAGAAATTGTTAAGTACTAAGAACTCTCTTTTCTAAGAAAAACCTGAATAACAGGAATTCTATGCATTGTTACAAATTGAAACTTATCCATATTGCATCATCATTTTATGTTCATTGTTATAATTCTTGGAAAGGATTGCTTTATCATTGCATCATCCTTTTGAGCTCATTGTTATTGGTGAATTGCGTGTTGAAACCATTGTTGATACCTATTGTTGCACAAACTTTTATTTGCATTGTTGGTCATGAGATATATATTGTTGGTCCGTGCAGAGTGTTTGTGAATTGCGTATTGATACCATTGTTGCAAAAACTTTGTCTTGCATTGTTGGTCATGCGATATTTCTCATTAATATGCCCTGCCATAACCATGAATATCGATTTTTTATCAATAATTATTATTTTTTCGAAATCTGAAGTAGACAGTGACCTTCCTCATGTTTTGAAGGTCATGTATGCGAAATTTCATCAAGATCGGAATAAAACTGTAGATTTGTATAAAAAACGTACACACAGACCCACCCACAGACGCACAGACCCACAAACATCCTTCTTTATATATATAGATTGATATAAAGAAGATAGAAGAAGACTAGCTGATTACCCGCGGCTTCGCCCGCTATGGGTGACTGGAAAAAAAAACATGCTCTTAAATAGTAGCAAAAATACGATGACATACAAAATTTTACAAAAATCAGCAATGTTGTTATAAGAAAATTAAAAAATCATATTATAACAGAATATATAAAATACAAAATTGTTCAAATTTTGTAATTGCAGTTATTTACAAAAAATTAATAAATGTTAGTTATGCATAAAGGTCCATTATTTTGACATAAAATGTGTTACTCGATTGCCTTTAGGAACATTCTGTTTTTTATCAGGCCATTAGGAACATAAATTTACAAACTTTTCGGTGTAACCACTCGAGAACATGCTAAATATAATTGTCCGTGTAAAAAAACATGGGGATTCCAAATTCATGCCAACGACTTTAAGAGATTGCCCTTGTGCTTTGTTAATCGTCATTGCGAAAACAAATCGCACAGGAAAGTGTAACCTATGTAATTGTTGTTTGGGTGATAATAGGCATAAAATTAGTGACAGCCTAGTACCATAGCATAATTTGGGGGTATCCAAATTTCTCAATATTATTACTGGGCCTACTTTCACATTGAATTTAAGTGGTGACAAGCCAGGTGGGTTCCAAGGAATTTAAAAATTCTTTGGGTTAGTTTTCAGCTTGCTCTTGGTCCATAATAGTGTTAATAGATTTATATGTAATACAAGATTTGGCAACTCTTGCAAAATGATGTCATTTTTTTATTTACATTCTCATTCTTTGGTGCAAGAATTGTATGTTCTCAAAGCCACTGTCGGTCCTCAATTTTTGTGGCTGTATTCGGGAACACTTTATGTATAATTATTTCTCGCACCGACGACAACAGTATACACAAATCAGATGAGAGAGAAATTAAACCTGACGCAGTTGTAGGCAATTTCCATCTCCATGACTGAGTAGTTGTTTACAAATTCTATGAGTGGTGTTACCAATAATACGCACCCTCATATTAGTAATTAATTTTTTTGTGGGGACAAATTTCCAAATGGTGGATACTCTGAGGCAAGCACTGAGCTCATTTGCAGATGCTAATTGTGGAATAATTGGATGGGGTTGGCGAAAATCTCCTGCGAGAAAAACGACACCCCTCCCATTTTTTTTCCAGGACTTCTTAGGTTTCTCATTGTTAGATCTATAAGAATTTGTTACGTTGTACGATTGTCAAAAAGTTTGGACTGTAGCCAAAATCATGTAATATAAGGGGCTTAACCAATACCGCCTAGAGAGAAAGCCTGCTCACGAAAAAAATCATACATTGTTACATTACCTACAGTAGGGACAATTTCGGGCTTATTATTCGTAGAAATATGATTAACAATATCCTATTGTGGGTGATGCAACGCCTCCTAGAGAGAGAAGGTCTGCAGAAAAAAGATGTATACATTGTTACATCATCATCAAGCGGCCAAATTTAAGGTTTATTATTAGTAGAAATGCGATTAAATAGCTGCTTGATGATGATGTAACATTGCATACACCTTTTATCTGCAGCCCTTCTCTCTAGGAGGTGTTAGGGTGATGTAACAATGTACGACGTTTTCGCACTCAGGCTTTGAGTATAGGTGGTGTTGGCATAACTCGACTCTTCGATAGAGATCCTAAATATATAATTCTCAATGATATATATTAAAGATAGACCCCGAAACTCTCCGCCTCCCAGAACCCTCTTGGCCGAAAGTGAGTGAGAGAGAAGATGATACAAAACACATTGGTAAACATGAGGGTAACCGATTAATATTCTTTCACACTCTGATCACGGAGTGATAAGTTTATCATTTCGTTAACTTTGTATTTTAAGTATTTTATTATATTTCATAAGCAAGTTTCGATTATGGTTTCAATTTCAATTTCGTTTCGATCATCTTTCAGTTCAGTTTTTTCATTTTAGTTACGTATTTTTGATTTATCCTTGAGGAAAGTGATTCCTGATCCTTTTTCGTGTCTAGTTGTACGCATAACTGCTTTTGAATTAATTATTCCTTGGACCCAAAATCGTCAAAAGCAAAGCAGCCAGGCAGCTAACTATTCCATGGCTCACTCCTGTCCAGAACTGTCATGGCTTCATTTTGGTGGCGATGTTAACAAACAATAGGATTCGGAATATACCTTTAATAATATACGTCATTGGTAATTCTATATTCAGGATCCCTACTCTGAAGCAAATATAGCATATCAACAATAGAGTTTGCATGTGTGCACAGATTAGAGGATTAAAAGATCATGATGCAACCGAATAAACGAAATCTTTGGTCGAAAGCGAATAGTCGTGCGATGATCAATGGTAGCGCCGTCCGATAGCAAAAAATGTCAGTGGGCAAACAAACAGACAACAAGCGGAAAACGAATTTTATATATATGATTTACACTAATAAAAAAGTATCTGTATATAAGTATTTTTTTCATTTAGGGGACTGCTCCCCTCCCTGCCCTCATCCCCCCAGCTACATTCATGATCATTTATAAATGTTGTTTTTTGTTTAATGAATCTTTCTATTCTCTGAATTTTTTCAAAATTTCGTCTTTAAACCATGTTATATTAAAACCTTTATATTAAAAAATATAAAACAATTTAAAACAAGTTCATATTAACGATGAAGAATAATCCACCGTTGAATTTTTTCCCGTATCGTGAAATTTGTGAATCGTGTAAATCTCTTTCAGTATTTTGTAATGCTATAATTTTTCTTCTGTATTATTAAAATTTATTTTTACTTGTGCAGATTTGCTTTAATGTCGTTTGGTTTTAAATGTGCAGTAATATTTCCCATCTCCCAATGGTTTCTGACTTATCCATATTTATTTATTTATTATTATTGTGCGTCCTGCCAGACAAATTTATTTGTAGGTATTGGGCACCTTTTGGTCATTTAGTACATAATCCATTAAAATACTTTGGGTATGTTGATTATGGTTATTACAATTCTGTACGTCACAAAATATAATGCATTGTCGAAGATTTAGTGGTATGTCATTCCATGTTTGAATACAATTGAATGGAATATAATAAAAATAACCATCTATTACATCTTCCCCTAATAAACTCACCTAAATTTCAGGAAGATGAGGATGACATCTGATTAAAAAAAAAACACGCAAATTCTCGCATTTAAATTGTTATCATCAAATTGCGTTAATTTATAAAATTCTTTAAATTTCTAAAATAAATATAAATCGTAAATTTAATAAAAATGATGAAAATATTTTTATTAAATGTATAATTATTTTGCTGTTGAGATTTAAAAAAGCTTTTATTCAATAATTCTACAATTTCTTTCCGCTCTGGATTGATTTGGATGTACATTTGCCTAAGTGAACTCATCCTTTTCAAGATTATTAAAGCCTGTCAGATTTCATTTTCCATCTTGGTGGTTAAGTGGTAGTTTTAAGGATGATCTAGAAAATGGAGTAGTTTTTCAGAAAATGACAGTGGATTTCGTAACCAATTTGAATAGTGTATAAAAAGTACAATAGAATAATTATAATACTTGATAATATGATATTAAAGTACAATTAAATATTTCCGTTGTTTCCCTATAGAATTTTTACAGCAAACAGTTAACGTTATTATGTGCACAATGTGAAAAACATTCTTGTTAAGTGCTCCCTTCAGAATAATCAATTCATGAGGAGCATTCCTTTGTAAAAATTCGAAATCCCGTATATTAAGCAGTGATACGCAGACAGATGCCTTTGTACACTGTTTTTACAATACCACTGCTAAATTAAACTTAACTAAATGAAAGTGGAGAAAAAATCTATCTACCATTGTTCAATTTAGTTAGGCCCATCTTTCTATAAGCTGTTAGTTTTTTGTTTTCAACTGCTGTCTACTTTTAAGTTTTTTAAATAACATTAAAATTTTATACATGTTTGGCAGTATTATTAGACAGTTTGAAAGTGGCGCCAATTAGTTCTGTTAATCGATAGCGACATATTTCACCCTATTGTTTTATTAATCACTTGAAAGCATTTAATGACCAGTCGTGGAGCGCTAGACAAATGAGCATCATGTGTTTATTATGGAGTGCTTTTACAAGAACCGTGAATCAGCTTCTACGACGCTAGGTGGGTTTACCCGCTATTATAACATTCATTGTAATGACAGTGTTCGAATTTCAACTGTATATTCCTCAAAGACAGAAGAACTTTTAATATTCGCGGATTTTTTTTTTGGATTAATATTATCAACGAACTATTATTATCCCTTATAATTTAAACGAACTGTGATAGGTAAATCTATGTTGTATATAAATGACCGTTATTAGAGCTTTTTAATAATTCATTCTGGCATACGTAGTAGAGAGGGAGAGAGATGAGTATGAAGATGGTGATCAGTTTTAAATAAACATTTTGGTGAGTTTTTCGTATTGTTCATTTTCCTTGAACGATAGAGAAAAGGAGACTATGTGAGCAAAAGTTCACGGACATTACTCAAAAAAATTCTACTTATCTTAATTTACATGGACAGTGAATTAGGAACATATCATAAAATATGTATTAATAATGTCAGCGCCGTAACAACAGAGGACGCAAAATTACTTGGGGTCACGTGAGTTGCACACGGCATCTTTAATCATATCAGTGGGTAACATCGGTAGCAGTTGTGTAGAATGAGAAAAGCGAAAGAGCCTTTCTGAGTTCGAAAAAGGCGTTATTGTGGGAGCCTGGTTAACACATGCCACGATAGCTAAGACAATACAGCATATCAGTTGCTCTAAAGACGAGATTTCTCAAGTATGCCGATTCTTGGAAGCAGAACACGCAATACTTGCCGCAACGTCTACAGTATGGATCGAAACAATCATGCAGAACTGAGATCGGCGGCGTCTCCGAAGGCTTGTGTACCGACTGAGAAGGTCTACTATACACACTTTATGGAAGACTTCAATGAAGATTCGGCCGAATCTATATCACTAGAAAATAGGGATGATAAGCCGAGCGCCTCTCATGCCAGCGAAGAACCGAGAGATTCGCCTGCAGTGGCGTAAGAATGGCTTAACTGGAAAGCAGATGACTGAAAGGTTTTTCATTATTCTGTATCGATGGAGAATGTGGCGGCAGGCCTATGATGATCTCAAC
Organism: Rhysida immarginata; assembly: GCA_023313115.1. NCBI lineage: Eukaryota > Metazoa > Arthropoda > Chilopoda > Scolopendromorpha > Scolopendridae > Rhysida > Rhysida immarginata. The sequence goes on along the minus strand of JAHWFO010030762.1, from coordinate 605,815 downwards.
AGCTCAAGATTCTGATGTTATTGTATGGAGCATGCTTGTTGGACCGGTACGGGCCCACTTGATATTCCTTAAAGGTCAGTGTAACAGCCAAGGAGTACCCTAACGACGTTGCCGATCAATGCACCCTGCAATATTGCACGTTTTCCGTGCTTTTGATGGATCCTTCATGGATGACGATGCTACAGTCCATCATGCAAGTGTGGTTCAGGATTGATACTCTAAGCATGACAATGACTTCCACCAATTACCCTGGTCCCTATATAACTCTGATATTAACCCAAACGAAATTGTTCGGGATTTGTTTGGATACATGCATCCGTCAACATAATCTTCTTCCGTCAACTTCTTTACTGCACCTGAAAATATCTTTGATGAATGCATGGACAACACCTTATCTGAATGCACTGCAGCACCTAACCGTGTACATGCTGTCATTCATGGTAACGTAGGCCCCACAACAGACTGAGCCGATGTTTCTAATTCATTAGCCGGGCAATGTATGATTCTAAGTTAATCTTAATAGAATATACACATTTGCAGTATGGACTCATTTGTGTTTCATATTGGAGCTGTATGGGTTGCTCGACAGAACAGCTCAGTGAGTTACAACTTGAAACCATCCATGCAATAAGAAGGTACACGAGATTTCTGTCATTCCGCAAAGACCTCGTTCATCATGGGAAATCGCGAAGCGGTGCGCCAAAATGACAAATGGAAATCACCGAATGCTAAGACATGTGACACAATATAAACGGAATTCTTCAACTGAAACAATTGCTACAGGTCTTGAAAAACCACTCCAAGTATCGCTTTGTTCAATCACCATTCGCCGGGTCCCGCCCTCCCCACCGTCTGGAGATAGTATCTATAGTACTGTATCTCTGCTATTTTACGTCTTGGAAATAGTACCAATGTCATATTACGGCTCCTATCGAGGAAAACGATAGCTTTAGAAAGCGTCTGCGGCGCCCATGCATTCGTAGCGTAAGCGTTGTGAAAAAATGTGTATGGTAGAAGGTGTATATGTTAAAAGTGACACAAGTTTCAGCTTTCCGTTATTTGTGCAAAATAAATTAAGAGAATTTAGAAATTAAAATGCTTCTCGTATATAATAGTGTATATATGAAATATTGTTAGAAGGAATTTGCTGGGAAATGAATATAAATTGGCTACAAGGAAAAATTATTTCAGGTATTATATCATAAACGCGCAGCCGTATCTACACTACAATGATCAACATGATAGCATAAGTTGGAGTGCCATAAAGCATCAAATAGTGAAAGGTTCTAACATAATGAAAACTACTCTACGAAATTATGCATATAGTTTTTGTTATCTTTTTTATATTATTTCTCAAAAATTCTATGGCCAATAAATTGTTGCCCATTGGAAATGCGCTCATTGCGTATATGAATCAACGCTGATTAAATGTCTGTGTCTATTTGAGCATAATTTTCTTTAGCTAATCGGTAAGCACTGGTTTCTGATTTTCCTTTCATTGGAAATAGCGCTTTTAAGAGAGAAATCCCAATTTTCGTTTCAAAACATCAACCATGAAATAAAATAATTCAAAGTTTGCTAAAATTTAATATAATAATATCAATAATGAGATATATAAACAACAAAAACTCTGGACACAAGGATAACAAGAAAGGAGGAAAATAATTCACTATTCCACGCGTTTCTTTGCTTCCTTTCTTTTTAATAATGTCAATCTTTAAGCCTTCTTTTAATAAGAGAGCCAATCTTATTTCGAATAAAGTCAAGAATAATTCTTGTAGAACGCCTATTTCTTCGCACAGGAAGCTTATAAACTACGAGGAATTCGCTCCATATACGAACAAAATTAGTATTTCTAAAAATTTCTTTTGCAGAATAAGTTTAATTTCGACTTCTCCTGTTTAAATTCTGTAAAAAAAAATAATAAATAAAGTCGATTGTCTCTGTTAAATTTCTCGGCACGCTTTTACTTTAAAATCGGCCCTTTATTATTGAACTTTATTTTTTATTAAAATTTCTATTCTTAAATATATTACTTCAAGATTTAAAAATTCCGATTTTTTTCTCTTAGTTTTATCTTCAGAAATCTTTCTATTAAAAAAATCTGAACTCAAAATTTAAAAACTTCTTTCTTATTTACGCATTTATGAACTGAAAATTTCATATATTTGTATATTGCGCCTATTTTGCTTTTTTATTCCAGTATATTCCTTAATACATGTACATGTACAATAAGTTGCAATATGAAATACCGTAAATCCCAAAAGTATGTAATCGATAACGTATAAGCAAACGTTGAGAATTTAAACTGAATTCAGAGGCTTTGGGACGAGAAAGAATCGATGAGAATCTTTTTCACGTATTTATCAAATGATGGTCATGTATTATTTATAGCTTTCTATTTTTAAATACTTACTGCTGTAAAAAAATTATATTTAATTAAAACGGTAAAGAATCAACAATGTATAATATATGGCGGCCAGTTTTTTTTTATTTATACTAACTTCATGAATATAGTGCACTGTTATCTTTAATAAACGTCAGTAAAAATTTCCTTGTAACTATAAAAATTCCTCAAGGTCACTTTTAAAGTTTCTTTTTCATTTTAAGAGGAAAATGGCTTTTCCGAATTCTTTCGTCTTCATTTTGCATCTTCTTTCGCAAGAAACTGCAGAAAGCTTTTGTATGTCATCTGTGTATGTTGCTTATATTTTTTAACAAAAAGCAAATGATGCAGAGCTAAGTTTTAAATTAAAAGACGGTGCCTCCAAGTTTTAAATAAAAAATCAAGGAATATATTTTCATGATGAATAAATAAAAAAATGTATAATATTCTTCCAATGATAGAAGCACATTAAAGCTTCAAAATAAAGCTTCAAATAAGTGGCATTTAAAATCATTAACTTTAAGGTTTAATACGATTCGCAACCAGATGGAGGGAAGGTTGCTTTCTTACCACGTTTGATCAGAGATGAAGTTACTACAGTTTCATTTCTGTTACTTCAGTTAGCCTTACTTCAGTTTTCTAGAACTTTGCATCCAAACCATCGTGATAATAGGAAAAGAAGAATTAAATCGTTCATAAATTATCATAAGTGCGCTTTACGAATTGAATGCTAATTCCATATTCTAATAAAATTAAAAGAGAGGACTTGTTAATAAAAGTATAAAAATTTGTTTTTACTCTTATTATATAGTAATAAATATCTTTTTATAAGGATCCTTCAAAAACGTAAATGAACCCTCTTATAATCCCGTTGTAAATTATTTCTACTTCGAATGTTATTATTAATTAAAACCGACGGAAGGATATTAAAAACAGCAGGATGCGTGGCTTTAGTGCTCTTCTAACATAGGCAGAGAATAATTGAAAATAGTGTTAAAGTCATATTTCGAAAGAGGAAGCAAACTGGTTTCCTAGGAAAACTTAACTCGTTTCCGGTAGAGCAAATTAAATTTTAATATCTTCCTTTCTATTTGTGATGTGATGAAAGCCACTAAGTCAGTTTGCTTCAACTTGACATTTTTTAATCGAATACAGAAGATCGTTAGGGGTCTATGGTAATAATTAGCCTAATTAAATGTGGCTCGGGCGTTCACTTCAAGTGAGCTATCACGTGGAATATATTGTTAGGGCAGGTATTAAAATAGTTAGTATTCTAACAGCGAGCTAAAAACATTGAGTTATGCCACCGAAAATTGACAGGTATTGTATGTGCTACATAATAGCCCTTTCTGAAGTCAAATTCAGCTATTCCAAAATTATGAAAACATATAAGAAGCGAAGTTTCGCAGTTTCTAAGAAAGGAATATCAAGTGTACTAAATAATTTTAGCAAAATCAGAAACGGCGCCATTCCTGATGGTAAAAAGCAGGCCAATCCAAGACCATCCACTAGCCTTATTCCTCACGTCGTCCAGAAAGTTCGGGCTCTCGTAACGGGCCATTGCACAGAAGTAGGGACATCTGTATACGCGGTAAACACAATTATCAGCCGTGATTTACAACTGGAGAAGTGACACGAGCTACGTTCATAAGTTTTTGCCGCGCCATGTTCAAGAGCGACGGACCAACTGCCATAATCTGTGTGAACGATACCTGGCGGATGAAAAGTAAAAATTTATGGTCACATTAGATGAGGCGTGTGGTTATTTAAGCGACTGCAACAAGAGCCGAGCCATTTTTTACCGCCCAAGGATTGTAAGGACTTCAGAAAAAGGTACCGTAAATGCAAGAAAACATTTTCAAAAGGTTTCATGATCGCGGCGGGATACATTTTCAAAACGGCAAGTTAACTTTACACAGAGTTAAGTCAAAGGCCAGTCAACGTTTTACTATCAGACTAACATTCTAACCCCTACATTTACCCGTGACATCCCTGATTTGTAGAGTAAACAGAGGTAAGCAAGATTTGGCAGTCCCAAGACAAGGCGTGGAGTAACACCACCGCGCAACTCGCCTGTTCCCGGAACGCATGCAAGAAGATCCCGGAATACGCTGTATTCCATTCAGCGACATACCCGTCAGGTCGCTGGACACATTCCCTATGGATTTTTGTGGCTTTGGTCTACTCGGAAAGAGATGACCGCGAACTGTGAAGGATCTTTTGAAAGTGTGTCAACAGGCGTGGTTAGGGATTGATAGTGGTTTTCTGCATTCCAGCCTTCTGCAGTGGAAACTGCGATGCAGGGCAATAGCAGCGACGCCTGGCCACCAGATTGAAGACACTCGATAGTAGCGAAATGAGGTTTTCACCTTTTCTGGCCCTGTGTAACTTGCTACCATAGATCCCTATCAATCCTCTGTATGTCTTAACTATGGGGTGGAAGATAATTTCTTCACGTTTCTAATTATTTTTCGGCTCATTAAATTCGTCCAGGATCGTTTGGGTAGTCAACTCATAACAGTCCTATATAACACAAGCCTTAATACCCGGCGTTGCTTGGATTTAATAAAAAAAGTTGTAAACTAAACAGTGAAAGCTAATATAACTGAAAAAATTTTTCAAGAATAGTTTTTAATTGAAAGAGTTTATTCTGTTGAACAAAGCAAAAAACATAAGTTAAACACAAACCCATACAAAACTTCCAAGTAAACAGTGTTCTAGTAAAGACTTTTTGGCTAGAGTAGATGTAAAAATTAAGTGGACTGCCAACACGAGCAGCCAACATACAGAAAACCATAAGAAAAACAAGGAGACTTTAGATTAAGTCCAACAACCTTAAGAGATTGTCCCTGAGAATCGTTGATTGGTATTTCGTAAATGAGCAAATTTCAGTCTCTTGAACTGAAATGGCAAATCTGTGTCTGATGGATCCTTGAAATGAATACAATTTCATTTTTGTAGTTCCCTGTGATGATCATAGCTGGGATAACATGAGGCTTCATGCTTTTGATGACTAACCTTGTTCCATTGCACAATCAGCAGCTTGACTGGAGCTTCTTCTTTGAGGATAAGGTCGTGCGGTGGCATTCCAGCTGGCTGGACAAGATTTAGAAACTCAGTTGGAAACTCTACAGCTTTATCCTGATTGACAACAGTGTCAATAGATCGGAAAGAACTTCCTGTTTCAGGCAACATTTTTAGCAGATCCAGATCGATTTTGTCCACTTCATTTTGTGGAGCCAAAATCGCACGCTCACACAACCAGGTGGAGTCTTTTAAGTTGTTGTTAATGTTAGAAAAGACTTTTGCATTGAGCTCATTTATTGGGCCAACCATCTGTTCACATGGCAGTTGATGCATGTCGAGCTATTGGTACAAAGGCAATCTTCCGATGCCAATTGCAAGCAGCTGCTGTAAAAAGTGCTCAGCTGTGAAATGTCCAAACAGATGGGTTCTCATGTTGGTATTCAGTTCCAGTTTCTGAACATGTTGCCTGAGAATGGAGATCTTCAAAAAAGCATTCAGCTCATCAACCTTTGTGCCTTTTGGGATGACGGGTCTGCAGAAAGTCTCCTGCAAGTTCCACAGTCACTCCTCCCATGAGACTGTCACTGCCTCTGATGTCCTTCAGAGTCTTGTCAACAGCTTACAGGGTCTTGCGATGAGACATGGTGCGCTCATCCAAGACAAAGAGCAGTGTTTGTTGCAAAACCTTGGCCATGGCTGAATTCGTTGAAATGTTGCATATTGGAAAATCTGTTTTAACCATGTTCAAAGGAATCTTAAAAGCTGAATTTACAGTCCCGCCTCCAGTAAGAAATGTTGCTGCAATGCCAGAGGATGACACAGCAAGAGCTAAGCAATGCTGCCTGGTCTTTGCGAAAGAAAGTTGATTAGGAAGATGTTCCCTGTGCCACCAGGCGCATCAAGAAAGAAAGGTTTTTCCATTCTGTCTTCTGAGAGCATCAGATATCCTGTTGTAAGCAGCTCTTTGGTCATCGAGTAGCTTTTTTTCATTTTCAGCAACAAAAGTTTCCAGTTCATCTATCTGTCTTCTGTCTGTCCTTTTCTATTACCCCTTTACGTGGCCCTGAAAAAGAGAGAGAGAATGTCCGGGAGGAGGGGTTAAAAAGCGTTATATCTCCACCATGACCTTGACCTAGGTTCAATTTGACCTGCCTACAGTCCATCCAACAAAAGAAAAACTATGTCAAGGTCGGGAACTTCAAAATTAGCCAATCAAAGCGATTTAAATCTATCATTTAGAATGTCAAGACCTTGACATAGTTTTTCTTTCGCTGGATGAACTTTTTTCTTTCTTAAAACCTTCCCAGGGTCAACTGTCTTACCATGAAAAATTTTATGAAGATTAGTCCAGCCATTTTGGAATGCATAGCGAACAGAGATAAACAGATATACGTACAGAGAATTTTAGATATATAGATTTAATTCGTCACATTTACGATAACCGTTTCGTCATGTAGGAGATTTATCGAACACATGTTCTACCTGAAGTTTTAAAAATCATTCAGTTTTTTTTTCGGTTTGTTCGAGAACTCATCGTTTATGAAACCATCTTTAAGAGAAAGTGAGTTTTAAGAGGAAACTTCGTACTTAGAAAACGAATTTTCTGCTACTCTCTTCACGTCATCTTCAAGAAAATTTAATCGAAATCTATAGAAAGATTTCGGGCGGCATATATCGGCATAAGATAATTCCGTCAGTCTTCATTTAGTCAGCCGCTTTTTTTTTTTCCACTTTTCACATTTCACATTTTCAGTCACGACGTCAAATTGTTTAAATTCGGGTGTAAGATCTTATAAAATATATTGAATGGTACATTCGCACAGGCCTTCCACTTTAACATGAAAAAAATATGGGAAAAAATATTTTTTTTTTGGGGGGGGGTACATTAATTGCTTTATCAGAGGCAAACAATTTATTTACAAAAAAAATCGCCTTAATGAGAGGACTCCGTACATGTCGAATTTATTGAGTTTGGCTTGTTAGTTTGAACGCTACAGCCATTTTTTAATTTTTTTCTAAAAATTAAAAAAAACTCTAAAAAGGCTTACTCAATTGACATAAAAAAAATACGCCACTGTCTAAGATACTGTCTAAGTAAGTGTAATTTTTATTCAGTTCTGCTATTTGCCGTTTGGAGGAGTTAGCTGTACAAAACTGATCACAGACGGAATTTTTTTTTCAAACTTTAAAGTATCTTTTCGAATCATGAGTTTTTAAGTCGATTTCAGAAATAAAAAATTTCAGTTTCGGAAAAGAACACATAGGCCTTCACTCTTAGTAAATGGTAGGCCAATACATCGTTTAAGGAACTTAGTAATCACGTATCAATGTTTTAATGGGGGAAAAAAATTTTTTTTTTCTCTTGCCCGGCGGGATTGGGGGGGGGGGGTGAATTAATAACTACAAAATGGCTCCTTGGAGCCAAACAACTTATTTACAAAAAAAATTCCTCTTAATATGAGGAGCCCGTTTTTGTCGAATTTATTGAATTTAGTTTGTTGGCATGAACGCTACAACCGTTTCTTCATTTATAGAAAAAATTTAAAATCTCTAAAAAGGCTTGTCATTACCATTTGTCATTAAAAAATACGTCAAGGCACAGTGTAAGTTATCCTCTAACAATGTATTAATTTCATTTGGTTCTACTTTTTTACGTTTCGGAGGAGTTAGTTGTACAATATTGATCACATTTGTCCATACATACAGACGGAATTATTTTTCTTCAAAATTTATATTTATTGTACAAAAGCATTCCATCAAAATGAGCATAAGAATTCATCAAGTTGAGTCTTAATATAATGTTCATATAAATGAGACCGAAAACAAGTCAGTCTGTAATAAACTCATTTCCTCTCAAATCGTGATGTCTTTTTTCAGAAAAAATAAAATTTTGATTTGGGGAAAAATAAAAAAAATAGGCCACTCTCTCGCGTCGTGACATAAGGTTCGGGTCTCGTGTCCCACAACCTGGGAAACAAAGATAAGCTCTTCGTTTTCAAATCTTTGTCCCTATTCTCACCTATGGTCATGAGTTTTGGGTAATGATCAAAAGTGCGATCTCTCATAAGAGTGAGTAGTCGGCCAAAAGAGCTATGAAATATTCGACGAAATAGTTCACAGGCATACTATCCTTACGACTTTCCTCTTTACAACTATCCGTTCAGTATCGGCTTACTAAATAACATATGACTCAATTCCTTGCAGCGGGATAAGACTTTCTCGACTTATTCAAATGGACTAACGACCAATTTGGAACCGAGCTCGATTATAAATCCAAGATATCTCTAATGATATATGTAATGAAATGACTAAATATACGTAATGAGCAAAACGTTACGACTTTTACGTGATAAAAAGTACTGTAACCAAATGAAGCGCGAGGAACTCCGTAGAATCATAATTAAGATTTATTCTCTTTGAATAGTAATAAATGAAAGGTCTTAAGAGGATTTTTTCACGCCAAACCTCAGATGTTGATATTATTGATGCAGATATAAGCAATTTAATACATTCAATATTAATTATTTAATTAGAAAATTTCAATCAACAAATAAAGTTCAGCTTAATCCGCGACTCTCAGAAACATAATATTTCCAGTTGGAGTTGCTGGAATCCTTACGCAACTGGAGTTAGCCCTAGCACAAAAGAACAACAATAATGATTAGTTTGATTCTTAAGCAATAAAACTAATTTGCGCCGATAATCTAAAAAGCACCTTCATTCAAAGTTATCCTGATTATTATTGTCATTGGGTTCGCAACGCGCTACGCCAGCAACACCGGTGCGCCGCGCGCATATGCTGCTACTTCTCTTCCTTCTCGGTTCACTATCTCGTTCCGTGGCGACTATATCCGCTCTGATACTCTCCAAATTCAAGCAAGCTGGCCACAACCCTCCTGTTCTTGTCCAGAGAACGCTCGCAGTAATCACTCAGGAACTGTCTTCTCACGCCAACATAAATTGGATGCCAACTCACTTCTCCTCAACCCTTCTGAGGCGCTTCCTCCGAGCCTTTTAAAATTCCTAGAACTCACAGGTTGATAGTTCTCATCATTTTGCTTTACGTCTACTACTGCATCTCTCGTGGCTGAGAGAGTAGAGGCACGACCGTCATCTCTCATCACTTCTTCGGCCTTCTCTTCCCTTTGTGGTATTCTCGCATACCCGTTTCCACTTATTCCACGAGGCGAGTCGGACCGGGTACGTAAAGAGTGAGTAAAAATACGGCAACGATATTTTACCATTACTTGGTCCACTCGCACTCCCACGGGACGGGCTTCATTCGCAGAACACCCGGGAAGATCAGCTGACAACGTCTTGGAACCTCTATCTCGGCACCTCCTTCCTCTCCCAAATCTCATTCCACTCTCCTCTTTCAACCTTCGCCACCTTTTTCATTTTGACTTCGCCCGCATGCCCATTGGCTCACTCCCTTTCTTCCCGTCCACTGCCTTTGAACACTCAGTACGATTCTACCTTCGCTACGCTATCTCCCTTATTTTTCGCCTACTCCATTTCTGTTGTTTCGTATCACAGAGGTGAATTTCTTTTCTCTTTACCTCTGACGCTTTTTCGTTACTGCAACCTTTCACTTACGTCGTCTGCTCTACTCCGGACGACCTTTTTTTTTCTGTATAACCTTCCATTTTGTCCAGTTCCTTAATATCTCTACCTGCTTCTCCCCCTAAAATTTGTGACACAGGCGCTTCATTCAACGGTGTGAATGAAATCATGATAAACATTGTTGGGGATGATCAACGAAAAACAGTTGATGGAGTGGCGGACATGTTAGACATATCGTACCGAAATGCGTTCATATCATTCGGCACGATTACTTGAACATGAGACGCGCCTATGCAAGATGGATGCCCAGATAGCTAACTCCTGGCGCTTCAGCGTCTAGTTACGGAACATGGCGATCCTACGGTAGGACTCCTACCTAAATTCCACCGTAGTTGGTGGTGAGAGTTGGCTTCACCACTACGATCCCGAAAGCAAACAGTCGAACAGTCTGTGAAACGCCCTCATCTCCGATACCAAAAAAGGCCAAAATTGGTTGGTTGGCAGGAAAATTTACAGTGATTTCCTTCTTCGACTGTTGTGGAATGGTTTATTAATATTAAGTGCACCCACTCACAACAATTACGGACACTATTACGTGTAAGTTTTGAAAATATCTGATGAAGACGCCCTGAGCTGCACGCATCTCGTTGGTGTCTACATGACGAGAATGCACGTCCTGACTTTGCCAGTGTTATTATCCAGTATTTGGCCCGACGAAACATCGAATGTGCGCTCCAAGTGACTTTTTTTCGATTACTTCTACTGAAATCAGGAGGCTGCTTACCAGTGTTTCGACTCCTCAGTGGACGTTCTAAGGAAAGCGAAGGCGATTCTAAAGAAGATGCCAAAAAACTTGTTCCAGCACGCCTTCCAAGTCTGAGACCCATTGGACCAAGTGCATACAGTTTGGTGGAGACTATTTCAAGAAAGACCATATCAAGTTGACTTCTGCCTAACGTATTGGATGAGTAACAAATTAATTCTCATTCCTTTTTAATTATTCCTCGTAAAATATTAGGAAAACATTGAATTTTGAAATTCTGAAAGATATTTTAAACTTGTTCGGAGAGTTCAAGTTTGATTTTGTATGAGAATTTAGCATAGGGCCAAATTCATATATATTTTATGTACAATATTCTATATAATCTTCAAAAACATTTCGGCTAGATATTTTTGTTAAATTAAATAGATATGTTTTTTTTCCTTTTGTGTACCCCTTGAGAGCCAATTTCCATAAATTATAACTTTTTTATTACGAAATGTTTGTAATTAATATAATTGTTATCTCAAATTTTTTCGCTTACCTCTTTAAGGATTCACCCCTAGTGCTCTAGGTTTGGAATCAAGATCTAATACAACTAGAAAGTGTTAATTGCTTGAATGTAATGTTATAGAGAGCTATTAAAATAAGATTGCAAACTTGACAAGGGACATGACATTACTTTCAAATTATCGGTTTATGTTCGATTGTTTTAAATTATTTATAAATGCGTTCAAAAGCAGTTCAAATATTTTTTATCTTGCTCTAAACTTTGTTAGATTGATTTTTTTAATCTTTGTTAAAAAATTAAAAAGTGAAAAAAGTTATTGTATTTTCATTACATTATTTAACGTGCATGTTAATTTTAAAGATGTCCATTATAAATCTTACAAAAATTTCCGTAGCAATAGATTTATTCGCAGAGATGTGAAAATAATGCTGTCAGTTTCAAATTAAGATTTGATTCTACATCTAAAGAACTTTAGACTAAAGTTTGTCTAATCTTTCGAAGATTATGATTTTAATTTAATTTGAAATTATGAGTTTTAGAATTTTATCTTACTTCATGAAAATAAGCTTTTCCTAGATATGTTGATTTCTGGAAAATAAAATGCTGTAAATTCGAATCGAAATAAAATTTAATTTACCTGCTGTTACCTGAATTGCCTAAATTTGAACTACTCGCAGAGCAATTCCATTAAAGCCAAACATGACATGCTTATCCTGAGGCACTGTTAAAAGAAGAAGCATGAAAAGGGAGAATGATAGAATAATATTTACTGTTTCGCGTTGTAATTTATTTAATTTCTTTGTAACTTTAATTTAATTTCTTTGTAACTTAATTTCGTTGAGGATTATTTTTTTTACAATTTAAAGAAATGCGATTATAAAAGAATTTTTATTTATGAAGAATTTTTTAATTACGACAAAATAAAAATAGCTCTGGCAGACTTGAAAATAAAGCATTTACATTTGCATGTGAATATTCCCTTAAATTACAAAATGAAAGATGCCATCTAAATTAAAAATATTTTCCGTGTATTCGAATACAAAAACTAGGAATGGACTGTTTCTCAATGTGTGTAGGACGACATTTTGACGCCTGTCGAGATTTCTCACTTGACATCTGTCCAATACTCCAGTGAGGGAAAATTTCCAAAATCTATTTGGCTAAAGATTCTGTATTAATGGAAGCAACAAGCCGCTTTTTCTCAAGAAATCAAGTTTCAACCGGAAGCATGATTTAGTTATACTATAAGGATTCAAGTGATAAAGAAATAACAATACGGGTTTTTCCACTTCAATCTTGTCTGTGAAGAAACTGTTAAGAAATACACGTATACTAAAGCTTATTTTTGTGGAAATAGTGAAGGGTAGTTGGCATCAGTTCATGCTCAGAAATTTAGGAACAGTGCCTTGGCTCGCCAAGCAACATCTCCTTAATTTTTAATATGGGAGTGCGATTATAAAATGTAATAACGATTTTACAGATATGAATAAAAATTCAATAAGTTGGGGGTTTTCCACATCCAACGGTGTAGGCTGATTAAAATTCGAATTTATCATATTGCTTTGTGTATCTTCCTTTGCTTCTATTTGAAGCAATAATAACATCATGCAACCTTCGAATTTACAAGCGGTATCTAAATGTATTTCTTATTGTATTCAGCTGTTAGCATTGTCGTCTATAGCGAATTCTTGCTCTCTTCAACGAAAAGGTTGCACCAAAATCGAATAAAAAATTTCCTATAGAAACTTTTTTTATTTTAATGGGAAAAGTCATCACATCAGCCTGATATTCAGTTTTTAAGAAAATGATTAGCGTTCATATTAGCCTTCGTATATGTTTAGATTTTGAGAAATACAAGGTGTTTCAGAAAAATTTGATATCATTTCGTAATTTAATAACTTCACCAATTCTCGTTCAAATGATTTCAAATTTTATTAGCATCTTTAGAAACAACTCAAAAGTATTATGTTAACCAAGACATACAGCATCGTGTGTGGCTAAACCACAGACCAGTGTCAAGGTGCAGGCAGTGCGCATCATGAAAGTTTGTGCGATTGCTCATGAAATCCACATGCCTTTGAATTTCTCATTCAAATTTTGATGAGGAAATTTTATTTTGCTAATTTTCTCAACATTTCTTTAGTTTCATTTACCTAGACTATTTAGTTACCCAAATAATATCAAACTTCCTGAGCTACCCTGTACTGTCTGACCCCCGGTTGGCACAGTGCCAAGTAGAGTCCTATCATCTTGGGTTCTAGGGCGATTGCTTTCTTGGACAGCACCCCCCCCCCGGAAAACTGCCCCTCCTCCTGGACAACTGCCCCCCGGACAATTGCCCATTTTATTAAAGTCACTATATACATTATACATTCTGACTTAGGCAAATCACGGTGACGTAAAGCAACGTGTAATACTTCAAAGATATGTATATTCGTAAATAGCTAACATCCTCGATTTTCACCCGTATCCGGGTGTTAAGAGATGACAATTTTGCAACAGAACTTCGAGCGATAAGCAGAATTGTAGTCAGAAAAGGCTTGTGGATGAAAGTGATAAAAGGCGACTGAAAAGTATCATCTGCGGCAATAGAACTACAGATTACTGCTACACAAAACATTCGAAAACGCAACACGACGAACCGTGTCCCTGATTGGTTATAACACAAGAGGCCATTCAGGACGACTTTGCTATCACACAAGAAAAGGAAACCTCACTGTTTTGTCCAAAGAGCATTGAATTAGGCAAACTTATTCGTGGAAAAAATAGATTGATCCGATGAGTTTCGATTCCTTGTTCATCAGGCAAGACGAGAATATGGCACAAATAGCACAAATCTATGGACGCTTCTTGCCAAATAACAATCCACATATGGAATAATAGTCTGAGAGATTTTTGCTGGGCCATACAAATTACTCTAATAGCACTGGGACATCTGTAGGAACCTGGAAGGAGAAGTAGGCTGATTTGTCACCAGAATAGCACTATAGTCGCGCTTTTGCATTTGTTTGTGCCGGTTAAGCTTTTAGTCGTTCCATGGTTTGGAGTTATTAAAAAATCGTGTATTTATTATTCAGATTATAATTTACGATGATAGGTTAAAAATTTGGATGGCAATGTAGACTGAAAAAAATTTTTTACACCTTTAATTTAAAGTTGTAGTTAAAAATTTCATGAGATCATAAAAAATTGGACTTGTAATTTAAAATTTTAATTTAAAAATTCAGACGAAAATTTAGATATAGAAACTGTATGTAGGGTGTTTCAAATAAAGTGTAACAGTGGAATATCTGGAGAAATACACATCGAATCGAAAAACAAAAAACACGAGTTTAATATTTTTCAAAAAGCTATCCAATGATACAAAACTCGATCACCCTCCTCCATCCCTTGAGAGTGGGAGAGGAAGGGGTGACTTTAAAATCTTAAATAGGAACTTCTATTTTTAATGGTATTTTAAGATTGTATACAACGTTTGAGAAATGTTTTATTCTTGGTGTTTTGTCAATTGATCCAACCGTTTAAGAGATAGAGGCACTGAAAGTGTGAAGCTTTTAAAGTTTTGAACCCAATTTTATCGCTGAAGTCAAAGAGATAGAAGGAAGGTCTTAAAGACATTCCCATTCTCTTTTTTGATAGTCTTTAAGATAGACAGAAGTCAGAATGTTTAAAATCTAAAATTATTTACTACATAAGTAGAGTTTGCGCGTAAGTTTTAGAGCGCTTTAGTTATTAAAGTCTAAAGTTCTAAAGATAATTTATGGACACTCTATCTCGGCGTTCTTCATGTTTTTAAATTTAATGCTTCAACCAAACTGGAAGTGAGAAATACCAAAGCCTGATTACAACGCCAACTAGTTCGCTTCTAGCCTCCTATGAATACCAGTAACTACCTAACAGTGTTTCTTACCTGACGCACTCATTTATGACTGTTCTCCGACGTATATGGCCATTTTCAACAAGATAGTAAGGTTAGTCATAGTAGTCCCAGATTAATTCAGTAAGCATGACTGACTTCCACGTACTTCATTTGCCGGTTCAGCAATCTAGTCTCTACCCGAGAGAGAATTTGTGGGACGAGGTGGATCCATCCGAAACCTACAAAGGCGGCCATTCTCTGTGAAGCAAATAAGGATTATTAGTATGTCAATCTTCCTGCAAAGTGGTTTCACTACCATGTAGAATCTATGTTAAAAAAAATTACGACTGTGATCAGAGCTAATGGTGAACCAGCTCCCATTAATACGATATCTCTAATAAAGTGTTTAAGTCATTTCTAAAGCCATTAGGACAACTGGAAGTATAAGTTAAACAAACTTTTTATGTTTAGTCATGATCAGGATAATAATGAAAAAATGCAGTGAAATCGGTTACACTTCATTACACGGAACACTTGAAATTTGTAACATCGTGTCAAATCCCCGGAGGGGAGAAGAAGTAAAAAAGAAGAGCTTCGAAGCTTCGACTCGAAGAAAAGAGGGAAAAAAGGAAGCTGATACCCCGACGTGGAATAGAACAGCCGGAGAGAGAAAGAAGCAAAAGAAGAAAGACCATAGGCGGATCGAGCGGATCGAGTGCGCAGTATCCGTCCAGAATCCATCGAAGACAAATAAAAGGCACGATTCAGGGCAGGAAAATCAGAGAGCAAGTGCCACCGACCGACGACAGACCTGGAAACGATCTAGCCAGCCCGACGATGAAATAATAACGACGGAGAGTCTTGGAATTGCCTAGCCGAATAGTGATTGTGTGTTTGTGAGTGACTTTGAATTCTTGAACTTTGATCTTAGAAATTATTTACGCAGCAACCAACCATCCAACGCGTGCGTGAGTGATTCTGTGACTTTGAGTGGCCCTCCCCCCGGTAACCCCCGGGGGAGGTTTCACCCCCTCCTCCGAACTTTCTTTCTTTAAGCCATGGAGAACATGGTGTTGATGATTGCCGACGGACCAATAGCCGTCGGCATGTTTATGAAAGAGCTTTATTTTAAGACGGGCATCCCGCCCGTGCTGCCGTCTGGCGATCCTGCTGTTTCTGTCGTGCAGAGACTTTCTCCAAACGAATGGAGGATGCTCTGCCGACAGCGAAACATAGCAGACCGTGTTGTGTCTGTGGATTACGTCAAGGTCGGGCAAACCACCGTCCGCCTGGTCTATGCTGAGCCCGGATATCTGCCCATCTGTATCCGGGGCGCCTCGCCGCTGATGGAAGAAGACTACCTGAAGCGTTACATGTCCGACTATAGTCAGGTCAAGAAACTAGCCTACCCAACGCAGAAAACTGGTGATATCATAGTGAACATGAACCTTCAGAGGGACATTCCAGAGAATCTTGTAATGCGCGGTAACCAAGTTCGCGTGTCTTACAAGGGTCAAAGGCAGTGCTGCTGGTACTGCAAGAAAACGTCGCACGTCAGAAAAGACTGCCCTTTCCTAAAGAAATGCGATGCCTGTAATCGCATTGTGAGCAAGTACCACCAGTGCCCGGAGAGGGTGTTTGCAGCGCCAGCAGATGTTCCAGCTTCGCCTAAAGGAATGTCGTCCCAGCAGGAAGACATGATGTCATCACTGGCCAAGTCCTCAGGGCCAACCAGAGCTTCGTCACCTGGATCACCATCGCGGAAGCGCCAAGTTTCACCGGCTCTTCCGCCTCTTCCCCAGGAGCAGAAGGAGATGATGCCACCACCGCCTCGATCATCTTCGACTCCAACTACATCTTCGGAGCCCAGGAGGGAGCGGTCATCGTCGCCTCCTTCCAAGCTCCCAGTGATAACACCTCTTCCTCAGTTATCTCTGGATGTGACGATGGATGAAGACGAAGCTTCAGGAGTTGACGACGTAGATGCTTCAATAGGAGCAGAATCCGCCTTCTCAGTGGAGGAGTTTCCACCTCTTCCTCCACCAGCGCAGTCAACAACATCACAGCCTGCGCGGACTATTAATACGTCGTCACCTTCCAGGATGACATCTTCTGCTGGGACCTCGCTTCCATCAGCGCAGAAACAGGAGGATCATCTTGTGAGGACGAGGAGTCCCCGCAAGAAAAAATCCAGACGGGATCGTGGCAGCAGGGACGAGAGAAGAGCCACTTCTTCCTCCGAGAGAGACGGCCGCGCGAGCCACCAGCGCAGCCCTTCTTCTTCATCAGGTCGTCTGCGATCTCCGATGAGAAGAACGACGGAGCCTCCCGTATCATCTGGGAAGCCCAAGTCTCAACCGGAAATAGGTCAGCAGGTGCGCCATTAAACATCCTCAATGAAGGTCATCTCCCTGAACGTGCGTTCTCTTGGTTCCTCTTTTAAGCAATCGGTGTTGTTATCGTTCATTGCCCTGTAAAGGCCGGACATCTTGTTACTTCAAGAACAGTGCTACGACCTTCCGGGCCTTCGCAGTCAATACACCAACGGACAATTCTTTATCAACTCTTCGTCACCAAATGGGAAAGGGGTTGCCTCCATCATCTTCAACCCCTCCATTCTGGTGGCGAATTGTGTGTATGACTGCGAGTGCAGGGTAATCTCTTTGGACATTTCAACATCTGGTGTCAATTTCCGATTGCTTAATGTATATGCACCGTGTAGAACAGCAGAGAAACCAACGTTTTTCAGTGACTTGAATAACTTTTTGTGTTCATCGTTGCCTGTAGTGATTGCTGGAGATTTGAACTGCCATCCAGACGACAACAACGTCTTCTCGTCTGATCATGTGTATCGTTTGTGTCAGGAAAATGCATTGTTCGACCTATGGACACACAATTCACAGAGTAGTCAACTTGGGTCTACTTTCCATCAAGGGCCCACTACATCATGATTAGACCTTTTTCTCGTCGACAATGCTTTTGCTGGTTCGCCGGGTAAAATGGAGGTAATTCCATGTTCATTCTCCGACCACAGTGCCATCATGTGGTCATGGAATCCTCCATTTCCAGCATCATCTACAGGCTCTGCAGTCCATCGCAATTGGTTTCTGAATGTTTCTCTGCCCGACGAAGAGGAATACAAGGGAGCGTTCGCTCAGTTCGTTGAAAAACATCTTCGTAATGTGCCTCCTACGCTTGCTTCGTGGTTAGAACTGAAAACGAAGATCAAACGGTTCTTTCGGAAGATTGGGTTAGATGCTGCTCGTCGTCGACGTCGTCATCTCCTCATGTTACAAGGGATCCTCCGGCTCCTCCAAGTATCCACCCCGAAGGAGGAGTTCGAGATGGAGATTCGTCAGGTGAAGAGCGAGATCAACGCTCTAATGATCCGGAAGGCGGCCGGCGCAGCGCTCAGAGCCAAACTTTCCTGGGCGACTGACGTCAGGAATTTATCACCAGCTGCATTCGCCGAGGAGAGACGACGTGCCAACAAAAAACGTTGCCATCAGTTGGTGGTGGAAAATGGGGAAGTGAATTCTGACCACGACATCTTGTCAGCTTTTCACGCCCATTTCTCATCCTTTTTCGATAACCCAATCATTCCGTCAGACGAAACGAAGCAGTGGATTGAGGCGCTAAGACCTTTTTCTGAGGATGCTGACCTGTCTATCTCTCGTCCCTTCATCGAAGACGAAGTCAAGAAGTTCCTGTCAGCGGACGGCCGTCACCAGTCCAGCCCGGGTATGGATGGCATACCATACTCGTTCTACAACGCGACATGGAATCTTCTTGGGCCTTTTACAACCTTCTACAACCTTCTTCTACACCAATAACCCTTCTCAACCCTTCACTGGTGTATTTCAACAAAGACTGAAAGTTTTCGCCGAAGATTTTATCAACCCCGGACAATCCTGCTCCATTCCATCACGCAGGATGTCCGATAATCTAATTACGATTCGGTGTGTGATGGAAGAAGTGTGTGCTCGTCAGCAAACTCTTGCCGTTTTAAGCCTTGACCAGGAAAAGGCTTCGACAAAGTGAACCATGTGTTTCTCTTTGAAGTATTTCGACACCTTCGTCTTCGGACTTTTGCCACGATCATTTCCGCACTGTATGTTTCGGCCGCATCATGTGTGGCGATTAATGGTTCCATATCTGCTACCTTCAATCTGTGTAAGGGTGTCAGGCAGGGGTGTCCTCTTTCCCCCCTGCTATACATCTTTTATTTGGAACCATTATTGCAATACTTAAATCGCCACCAAGATGTTCGAGGATACGATCTGCCAACTGCATCCATAAACATCAGGACTTTGGCTTATGCAGATGACGTAGTGCTATTTGCGTCCGAACCGTATTCCTTGAGCATCTATAAAGAGGCCTTTGACCGCTTTAGTACTTCGACGGGGAGTTCCATCAACCTCGTCAAGTCTAAAGGTATTGCTATCGGGAAATGGACTGTGGACTATCTCAAATCTTTCCCGATAACATGGTGCGACCGAATTACAGTGTTAGGATACGTTTTGTCTTTTCTACCGACTATGGACTCTATGCACTGGCAACAAGTGATTGAGAAGTGCATTACTCGCCTTGACAGAAA
Organism: Rhysida immarginata; assembly: GCA_023313115.1. NCBI lineage: Eukaryota > Metazoa > Arthropoda > Chilopoda > Scolopendromorpha > Scolopendridae > Rhysida > Rhysida immarginata. The sequence continues at coordinate 586,112 of JAHWFO010030762.1, read as the reverse complement.
CCTTCGTTTCCCAACTTCAATGTTTGTCAAGGTGAGGTTCATAAAAACGCATGTCCTTCCAGTATTAACATCTAAATGCCTCTTCACCTTGCCTTCGTTCCAAAACCTTCAGAGACTGCGTAGTGCGATTGTGAACTGCGTGTGGGGAAATTCTACGCAAAAACGTCATCCACTTCGAGCAGCGTTCCTGTTCGCTCCATATGAGAGAGGAGGATTAGGTTTACCGAACATCAAGCTCTATCTTATTGCAGCCAGATTGGCTGCGATTAGGGTATTCCTTTTCCCGCCTCCCATGTGGGCAAACTTTGTGTTTATTCATCTTCGGTTCTTTTTCAAGGTGAATAGGCTACCATTACCACCCTTGTTGCCAGTGACAGTGAATTTCCATCAGCCAAAACTGTATGTGACATTTACAACCGATATTGTAACATTTCTTCCCATGCTACGTTGCATTGATCCACAAGAATGGGGGCATCTTCGTCTTGCATGGTTTTTTCAGCAGTCCGACCCAGGGGAGACCACTAACACATCTTACGACTCTACCCTGATCATCCGTGGGCAGCAGTCCTAAAGCTATTAAAATCCTTTGCTTTCGAACGAACTTTGTTCAATTATCAGTGGCGACTGTTGCATCACGGATTTTACTCCCTCCAACGTCTCCACCAGTGGAGGGGGGTCGGATCTGCTGGATGTTTATATTGCGGCGTAGACGAGACCGTCAGCCATATTTTTTACGAGTGCCCGTTCGCGAAATCGATCTGGGATCGTTTGATACAGCATTACGGGCTGGAACATTTCTCATATCAGTCCGTGCGCTTCCTCTTAAACGATTCCACTGGCGAGGTATTTAAAACGGACCTAGCTATTGCGATCGCCTTCATCAATAAAGAGCTTTGGCTGGCCCGTTGGAGTCGATCGCAGGGTCAGCCTCCATCACTCTCGACCGTATGGAGGAAAGTGGCCGATCAACTTCGATCCTTTCTGCTCCTTGAATGGCCACGGCTAGGTCCGTTTACGTTAAAAAAACGCTACATATCATCTAAGTGTTTATGCGAGGTCATCGGAGGAGACCAGACCTTCCTTTTCACCTTTCCGATGGCCTTCTGATACCTCGTCAGATGTGAACGGGCCTCGTTTTTGAGGCGTTTGGATAAGTCAAGCAGCCCCATATGGGCTGCCTGCCACTTACAGCACGCGCGCCTGGACGCCTAGATTTTAAGACCTCATGATTAGGCGTCCGCTGAGGCAACACCATCAGCCTCAGCTCCAACAGTGGAAACGATCTGATGCCCAGAATGAGCCAAGGAAGGACTTTGGAACGGATGGAAGGAGAGATAGCAGACTGAAGCCCTGGCAAAGTAAGATTTGGAACTTTAACAAATTTTCATGTTGTTCTACTTTGCATAATTCTAAAGTGCTCACGGACGCCTCTCGAAAGCTTCGCCCGAGACGAGATACCGAGACGGCCGATCGGAATTCTACCCGACGTCGACGGCCCCGAAGCAATAGGCAGTATGAGTACGAGTTGCCAGCTGACAGCCGCCAACGAGCCTATGGACGGAGTCCAAGAGGGCCTTATCCTCCTCGGTCCATTCCTGACGATAGGCGCCATAAGGAGCACAAAGGTTGTAAGAAGATTTTATATTCAGAATCTAATGGCCAAGCATTTCAAAATGAAATTTTGTCACTCCCATTGAATGAACTGACTTTCTCTCCACATTTATCGGCAGACAATCGTTCGCAAGGTGCTGCTAATGACTCGACCCCAGCGGACTCAGCGGGACAAGTAAACGACGCCCCTCTTGAGTATCCTGAGCCAGACGCCACGACAGCGAACAGCGACTGCCCGTTGCTGAACTAAATACGACGGACGACTACGAGTCCTTTCCATCCAGCCACTTCTAATAATTCATTCCAGTGGACGTTAGAGGCCATCGAAGTAACCTTGTCTTTACCTAACTCAGCCGGCATTTGCGTTGGGCGCCCGCGTGAATGTCCGCGCTTGGACATCGGTTCAACTTCGTTGGGTACTTGGGTACTAAGCCAACAATTAAGTTATAGTCACTGAAGTCCTACAACTTGACACTGTACTTTATTTTACTCGTTATGACATTATGCTAATTACTGATTCTATTTGCTACAGTTTTCACTTCCCGATTGACTTACCTTGAGAGGTTGCCGCTATCCGAAATTGCGTTGCCAATAACTGCCTTAGTTGGTCATCACGGACCTGTCTTCTCCAATCCGGTAGATTCCCCTGCTCGTCCTCAGCTCTCGACGATCAGAACTACCTCAGCTCGATTCGGATCTAACAAATCCTTGGAGCCTTCGGTTGTGGATGACAGCGCTTGATTTGGACTAATAGACATTCATTCTCTATACTGTATTACGTTGTAATTTCCTCCAGCCGAGGAAATACCTCAATTTTTGATTGAAGATTTATTAAAATTGTTCTTTACAATTTCACCTCGTTGTTCCGCTCTGTCATTCACTAAAATCCTTGACACATCGAACGACACTAAATTCAAATGTTACATTTTACATTTACAAAGAAATAGGTTTGACTCGGAAATAACAAAAGTCAAGTTATTATTGACGGTACTCACCTTGGTCTTTGACAATGAATAGCACCTGAAACCCTGAACAGAAAGGGCTCTGACATATATGATTTGCATACTCATACCTATTCCTTTGAGAAAAGTCTTAAATAAGTTGTTTTCTCGTAGTAACAAGCGGTAAATGAGACTCTACAATGGTGACTATTGAGGTCAATATTCGAGCAGCATTTCTTTTTGAATTCAAACTGAGTCACAATGCAACTGAGGCATGCCGAAATGCATATCAATGCATGGACAGCATGCCTTGTCAACAGGAAAAACTCAGTTTTGGTTTTCGAAATTGGGATGAACCGAATCATTAAATTGAAAAATGGGTTCTCTGTTATAATATTTCATCGCTCCTACCATTGTTTATCACGAAGGAAACCACCTAGATACATCCCAAAGCAGGACCTACAATCAAGCAAGTAATGCTGATAGAGCATGGGCACCACTCAATACAAGACCGCACACAATACAAGGCTAGCAGCTTGGGTGAGAACCTTTGCCTCATCCTTCATATTCGCCTCACATCTCTCCCAATATATCCTGTTTAGATCATTGGACAATCTTATGGGCACACAACAGTTTGCAAATCACCATGCCCTCGAAATAGAATTGCAAGACTTTTTCACCTCAAATACCAAAGTTTTCTACCAACATGGGACTTTCACATTACTCATCCGTTGGAATATTGCTATTGACTGTGAGAGGGGTTATTTTGATGAATAAATTGAATGCCTTTTTGTGAGTGCAAATATATCACAGAAAACACTCTAAATCGTTTTAAATGACCTGACAATGTCTGTTTACGCGGATAAAATATATGAAAATTTTTTTGAATTTTTTCGAATGCAGAATAAAGTTGATTAATAAGCATTTTTGCGCTCTTAAGAGATTCCCGTGTGACCCAATAAAAAATGCCTTTGACTTTCAATGACATGTGTTGAGACACTTTTCATCGAAGAGGGATTTGAATATTCTCACGTGGTCGCTCTGAAACCATCGTATTATTATGTTTTCATCTTATATTTTAAACAGTTTTATTAATAATTCATCCTCTTTAAAGGACATTAAACAGTTATTCTTCAACTACTCGATGACCGACACTCTGATTTAAAACTGCGATCTGTCAAAAGTCCAAAGGTGGCATCATCAATCAGAGCAATTTCTCTTCTGTTGCAGGGAAATGTTAAGAAGTAAAAAAAGAGCGAGAGAGGAAGAATTAGATAGAAACTGTTACGCAAGAATAATTGGGCGAAATTATACTGAATTGAATTCATAATCTCCGTTTTGTCGTTCTTTCTTTTTAATTTCCTCACCGTAGAGTGTTTGATTGGTTGAACCTTCAGTCGATAGGCTTTCCTTCGTGTGAGTGAGTATGTCTGTACGTTGTTATTTCAGACAAGACGTAATCGTCATTCAAAGGGAAATAGGTTAATATGTGTTTCGAATTGATGTTGTGGGGAAAAGTTAGCTCAGTCGAAATTTCCAACTCTTTGGACACGGACGACGATGGAGGACCCGAGAGTGAAGGCGGAGCGCGAAGTCAGAAGACCCCTTCGAATTAAAACGAAGAGACGCAAAGGTAATTTGTATTCAGAACGAGTGTCATATATATATTTACAGTAAATTAGACCAACTATATCCAAGTGAAGCGTAAATTTAAAACATTAAAAATACTTTCAAAGGAGAAAGAGAGAGAGAGAGAGAAAGAGAAAGAAAGAAAGAAAGAGAGATGGAATAGAATATATTCTCTTTTTTTGCGAGTTCAAGCATGCTAACAACGTAGAACGCTTAAATAAGATGTTTACTATTTTAATTTAGAAATAAGATTTTTTCGTTTCTAAAGAAATGATTCATGAAAGTAGCTTGAAATAAAGTGAAAGACAAACTGACCAAAAAAGTAATTCATTAAGAAACCAATAAGTTTTCTGTTCCTTCTGAGACCAATGACGCATTGAGCGTTTTACATAATATACAAGGGTGATTTTCCAGATAATTAACTCAGATGAAAAGTTATTTGTCAGTTTAAGTAATTAATTCTGGGTTTTAGAATTTCCTTACAACAAGGAATGTGTTCAATATTGTGACTTTCTGTAGGATTTTAGTATGCGTATAGACATATTTTCAGTAATGTGAAATAACTCCAGTGACAGAAAGGATGATAGGAACAATGTGTGGGGTACTCTGTAAGCTCTCCACAGGCATAGTTATTTCATACGCAAGATCTGGATATTTAGCTATTTTGACTGAGTACATCTTTGCAAATTATGGGCATCGGAAATGGATATATCACTTATATAGACTAGCAGTTCTCAACCTTTTTACAACCATGTACCACTAAAACAAAATTTTTAACAAATGCATACCACTAAAACAAAACATTGCCAAACACCCATCCAGGTACCAACAGTTAACCGTTTGCGTACCACCAATAAATCATGTTTAATTAAATCAGCGGTTTTAATCAGTGATTTTTATGATTTCTTTTTATTCCTGGGTTTACTATTCACTCAATATTGTTTGTCATGTGTGTTGATCTTTTCAATCTTAATATACAGGGTGTTTCAAGTGGAAGAACAATAAGTACCTAGCATGATCCTTTGCATGACAAGCTTAAAGTTCCTTATACAAAATGTTCAAAACTAAAATGTTAAGGGTCTAAATATCACGCGAAATTTGCTGAAAATCTGACGAAAACGTCATTTAACACCAACAAGTGGCCAAGTTCATTATTTTAGAAATGCTGAAATGCTCTTTGATTAGGATATTCTTTCAACGATTGAAACTATCACCACCTAGACAGAAGGCCTGAGAACGGAAACGTCATACATTGTTACATCATCGTTAGTCGACCATTGTTAATCCTATTTCTACCAATAATAAGCCCTAAATTTGGTCGAGTAATGATGATGTAACAATGTATGACGTTTCCGTTATTACAGTATTTTTCATAAAACAACGGTACTGAAATGGACCAATCAGATTGGACTGCTTATTGGCTGGTTATTCCTGGCATACTCGCCAGAGAAACCGGGCTGAGAGGGTGAAGGAACCAACAAATAAACATGGACAGCCAACACTATCTTATTTAAAAAGTGAATCAAGCTGTTATACTTAGCACAATGCTGAGAAGTGTTCTACCTACAAATTGTATCTTCCTTCAGTAACATCTGCTGAAAGTAATGCATCAACCATGCTTATTTATGATTGCTTCCCACTGACCCCGTTATTATTTTCAATACCATTCTTTTATGAAAAATCCTGTAGGCATTTTGTCTAGGAGGTGTTGTTGAAACACGCAGTTCTACAGCAATAATCTGCTTTTGTTTTGACTAAACGCACTGCATCATTGTGACGTCGTACAGTACTACATTGTTTTTTAAAACTTCCTCGTCCCTTTGAATTTAATGAATTGTTGGTGAAGAAAGTTCATAAATGACGTAAGGATGCGATTTTTTACATCCCAATTTTTCATTTTTCGACATTTTCGATAAGGAACTTTTTGTTTCGATTGATGCAAGGGATCAAGCTATGCATTTATTGTCCTTTCTTTTTAGAAACACCCTATATATAGTTCTAATATTCTTGGGCTCTTGCCAATAGTGAGGGCAATACATGCTTTCCTCCATTTTTATACAGACTAAAGCTACCCTAGTAAGTTGCAATTATTAATAAAAACAAGAAATTAATCCTCCCGTGGAAGGTATATGAAAGTAGTGGAAGCCTTGAGATCATCAATTTTTACCCTTTTATATGCAGTTTTTAACCACCCCCCTCCAATATATTAATGGAAAAATTGATTTTCTCGAACATGGTTTTTAGAAAATGTAAAACAGCTCTAAATTCTTTCGTTTCTCATCATTTCCGATCGAATGATATACCACATGCCATATGTTGTCATGGTTCTAAAGACCAAGTGACTGCCACCCCTACTACTCCGATCCCATTGGGACAATTTGGCCCAAATATCATAGTAATGTAGAGCTTGCCTAGAGGAATCTGCATACTGAATTTCACTCCTTTACATACCTAAATACACGTAGACTTTTTCGTCCCCTTTAACTCCCAGCCCCGAAACTCCGACCAAAATGAACCAATCAAAACTAAACTAAATAGCAAAGGTTACATGCCCAAAGATACCTACATTCCGAATTTCAACCTTCTACCTCAAAAAATACAGAAATTATTAACGGGACAGACGGACATTGTAAAACCAATAAGTAGCTCTATTCTTCTACCTCTATTCTTTGTATTATCTCCGTAAGCCCCATTTTGCAAATTTGAGTTATAAGGCTTTTCTTGTAGAAAGCCAACACTTATTAAGCTAACGTTATCAATCTACATTCTGAGGAAAATACATTAAGATTTTTTACTTAAAGAGATAACATACACAGTTTTTCGTTTTATTGCTTGTAGTTTGCTTTTCAACTATTTTTACTTTTCTGCTTTCGAATTTTAACTGTTAGAAAGTGTATTGTCAAACTTATGCAATCTCCAAACTTGAAAAACCCAATATAAAATTTAATGTTTATAGATAAATTGATGTTATATTCATCTCTAGCAGATGTATTCAAGTTAGACTATGAAATATAAAACTTTATTTTATTTCTTCATGAAAAAAAGTAATATGACCGGAACGTATAATATGACTTTATGTTCCTACAGATGATTTTCGTTTCTTAAATTATATAACCGTAGGCGAATGAACTAATCCATTTTGAAATAAAGTGATTTGATTTATATCTACTAATTTTACAAATTGAAGCTTAGAATCCAATCTGTTTAAGATCATCTCCTTCTTGATAAGTATTTTACACTTACTAATTAATTTTTTTTTAATTTTCTGAAACATTTATTTTACTTTATCGTTGTTACTCAGGCAAGAATAAAATCTGAAAGTTAAGAGAGAATGAAATTTTATATAAGTGGAAAAGTTTTAAAGGAAACTGTAATGCAAGGTTCATGTATTAATAGGAAATGAAAATGATACCAATGAAATGGGAAACTTTTTTACCATAGAAACGTTGAAGCATTCAAATAATTTATTCTTTTCAGATGTTCTTTTCTGTTTTCAATAGAAAATGTACATGAAAATGCCCCCATTATAGACTCATAAAATCTTAAACACACTATTTATTAGAATGCGAACATAATAAAAACTATTTTGGCAAATACGGTGTAATAGCAAACATCTACAAGTTTCCTTATAGTTGTAGCTATTACTGTAAATCAAACTTAAATAAGCATGCCCAGAGTGAGAGGTAATTTGTTTTTAATTATATTTTTCGCGTTTCGATACAAAGCTCTTCCACAGATACTTGCTAAATTTTAGAATTAGTCACAAGGATCTTTATACTGTAAAAGCTCGATTTGAAGCCTGGGGTTCTATTTGTAAAAACGATCTTCACCCCCCGGCCATTATCAAGACAGGCTTCTATTCAAGACCTGGCGTTAAGAATAATTCCCCAAACGTAGTACTAAACTTTGACATGCAAGTTATTGAAAAAAAATTATTGAAAACGAAATTTTTATATACTATAGAAATTTCAGTAGATATTATTCTCTTCTGTTTCGGAATCGCTGGAGATGGCTGCTTCATTATTATTAGGAGCTTTAGCAAAAAGCTACTTATAAGGATGCACGCTTATGCACGCACAGGCCATTTGCGCGATAACTTGAAATGGATTAACTTTTTCAAATTCTGTGTTTAGAAGTATGACAATCAAGATCTTAGCTCGGCTGTATCAACTTTTCAAGATTTTTCGTGGACCTCTTCAAGTCGCGTGCTAAAACAGTGGCCGTAAAGAATACCAAGATTCGTCAAGAATGAATACACTGTTAGTTTCTGCATTGTTGACGTGAGCACGCGCACGCGACAATCGCTTTGTCGACGCACGATTGCTCAATTGCTCATAATACATTTATAATTTCTGCTTCACAGCTGAAGCTCCTTCTTGGAATGTTTACAGTATTTTATTATACAGGGTGATTATAAAGTCACTATACATTTAGGTGAAATCATTAACGAATTTCATTTATTTGCACATCCAAACACACCCAAAGTGAATGTGTGGATGGGAGTTACACAGTCAAAGGTCTATGGGCCCTTCATATTTGCCCAGGGGATTATCAATGGTACCGTGTACCTCGACATGTTGGAGCAATTCCTGGAGCCACAGTTGCGAGATGAAGGATTTAGGATACCCTTGTGTTCCAACAGGATGGGTTACTACCCCATTTGGCCAACATCGTTGGGACTACCTGAATCGCGCATTCCCAGGCAGATGGATTGGTCAGGGCTTGCCAAGAATGTGGGCTCCACAGTCCCTAGATTTGACCCCCATGGATTTCTTTGCGTGGGGTTTTATCAAGTCCAAGGTGTACCAGGTCAAGATTACGCACCATTGCACAGCTGAAACAACGGATTACAGCCGCGGTGGAGGACATTACACCGCAATGTTGCGCAATGTTTTCCGGGCCGCGGTGGAACACTGGGAGCTGTGCCGGGGGACACATTGAAATATACCAAGAGTGTATCCTGGTATGATATCTGGTTGATGCATACTGCAATTGCTGCAATAAAACGGAGTTCTCACCAAAATGTATAGTGACTTTATAATCACCCTGTACTGTGAAGTTCATCATCCAGTAGATCGGGCGTTTATTCGCGACCGGATTTAATTAACCCTCCCCCCCCTCCCACCACGGGCCTCAAATCGAGCTCTTACGGTAATTATTTATAAAGTGGTTAATTATAAATTTGGATTTAATTTAGTATTGTTCGTATTTCATGCCTCTTTTGGTGATTATTACTTTAGCTTTATTTTTCTTGTTTCTTATAAGTTTTATTTGCTCAAGTAAGATGATAAATTCTTTGTGTACATGTATTTATGCATGTATGTATTTTGCGGAATATAATAAGTTACTGCATCTTCTTGCTCTTCTCCGCGCTTTATAATGAGTTGCATGTATCATAGGGTTGGTTGGTTGGTTTATTAGAATTTTTGGCGTCGATTACTAAGGTCATTTTGCGCCTTTTTAATAAGTTATATCTGTACGCAGCCCGAAACAAACCAAACATCCATGCCCACGGCGGGATTCGAACCCACGACCAGGCGGACTCGAGAACTAGAAAGCCTACGCCCTAGCCCTCTCGGCCACCTGGCCGGCTGTATTATAGGGAATATAAGCTTCTTTACATGAGTTGAAATTTAACATGTAAACTTCCTGGATTTGGTATAATTACAAAACTATAATTTCATATTTTATCCATTTATTTGCTATGTAATCGAAATATCACATTCTAAATTTTAAAGTTTAATATTTTTTGTATATTCTAAAACCTTATCAATACAGGGTGATTCACAACGAGTGTAAAAAAAAATTCGGCATTTTGTTGGGGACAGATTTATATTCTATCAAATCCCAATTATTTTTCACGTGATTAAGTCATATAAATCGAGCAGAATGATAATATCATTATGAAAATGAATTATTTTCATTGCTATAATACTATAAAATGGAAAGCTAAGAAAAGCCGGTTATTTAAGCGTTTAAAAGATATTATGTTATATATTAATTAATACATTTATTATATAAGCTTAGATACAGGAAGATTTACAACGAGTGTAAAAAACTTCGACATTTTATCGGGGAGATCAGGTTGAGCAAAATATGCGACATTCAATTAGGTACAGTACATAAAGAATTAGAACCGTTCAGAGCTTTATTAGTGTGGTAGCAAAGAGGTAAACAAAAACATATGTTATAGACTTGTAATAAAAAACTTAATTTCAAAGCATAAGAGATTATACGATTTAGTATAACAAGTGCTCAAAGTAAGCGCTTTGAGCCTGAAAACAAGCATGACGAATCATCGAATCAAACACGAACTATGGCATCATTACTGCGAATTTGATTGGCTCCATGTATGTATTTACTATTACACTAATAAAACTTTGATCTGTTGTAATTCTGCGCTTAATTGGAATACGACCTATGTTCATATGACCTTCTTTGCTCAACCTGAATCGCTCCAACAAAATGCCGAGTTTTCTACATTCGTTGTGAATCACCTTGTATAAACGTACCTCGTCATACATTTATTTTTTTTGAATTGAAAAATAAATGCTCATATTCAGTAAAAATTTATTTAATGGCAATATGCAGAATAAAATATATAATATCAACTCTTTATTCGATCATCCCAACTTCATAGGATTATACTAAATTTTTAAATGCTTCTTAAAGAGTAAAATTTCGATTAGAAATGCAATTATATTTCTCGCTAAAAACTTTTACTAATCCAAATTAACTGGAAAACCTATTGCTGGTATTGTAATTGTTTTGCCTTTAGTAAAATTGTTGTTTATTCAAATATTTGCGATATTTTTAACATCACATTAGCTGCCAAGATTCTTCGAATTGCAAAAAAAAAAAGAAATTACTATATATGATCCGTGTGTTTTTTTTCATTTAGAAGGAAGCCATGATCATGGAATAAAACTCCTGAATGTGAAAAATTCGATCTAAAGATCTTGAAAAAAGAGCAATTAATAAAACTGATATAAATGAAAATTTGGCTTCAAATTCCTTTTTGAAGATTCTGTTGCTTATTTTGCATTATTTAAAGATAATCGCATTTTCTTTAATAGAGATATTGATTAAAACAACGATAAATTTTATGTGGATAGTTGTAATGATAAACTTAATGGTGAATAAAAACTCTTTAACCACAAAGAGTTTTTATTCACCATTAAGTTTATCAGAGATATTGATATTGTTCTAGTTTTATTTTACAGGACACTTTTTGTTACTTTTGTATATATTCTTCATATGTTTAAATTTTATTGTTAAATATATTTATCTATCTAGCCATCTACCCTTCAGTCCAAAAATAGAAATAATGATCATTTTTCAGAAAAATTTAAAATGTTGAAATTGGTAGAGACTTTA
>JAHWFO010030762.1:526715-574154 GCA_023313115.1 Rhysida immarginata | reverse complement strand
GAAAAGGGTTGTCTGGATTCTACCATTTTTATGCAGGATGGTGCGCCACCGCACATCGGACGTCAGGTGCAGCAGATCTTGCGAGAACGTTTTTCAGACAACAGAATAATTAGTCGTGCATTTCCCATGGTATGGCCACCCAGGTCGCCTGATCTCAACCCTTGTGATTTTTGGTTATGAGGATATTTGAAAAGCCTTGTGTATCAAGCACATGTGCCTGACCTCTCAACCTTAAAGGATCAAATAACGTTACATATCAGACTAATTAATGCAGATATGCTGCGAGCTGCCGTAGAAAATGTCGTGTACCGCATGCAGCTATTGGAACAGCACACTGGTGGTCATATTGAAACACATTTGTAATTAAAAATAAAACATTGTTTATTGTTGTTACTAAAGTTGGTTTCTACGGCATTTGTTCATTTGACAATTAGATATTCATTGTTTTCTTGAAATAAGCGCCCCCTATGGCGACTTTTGGTACTTTTTTTTTTTTTTTGCAGAAATCGAAACTGCATGTTACACTAAGTATATACACCAAAATGTTCTGCATTTGGCCTAATAGAATTCCCGCTAGCGAGCTCTGAACACCTCACGTTATTTCTTGCCCACCCGGTATTTCCCATAAAGTGTTTCCATATTCTTAAACCAGAACACAAGGACGGAAGAGGCTATAGTTATTCTTGAAGTGGAGATACTAAATGTTTATGACTTTTGACAATTGATTTAAGGTGAAACTCTTTACCATTATACTAGTATAAGCACTAATCATGTTCTCAGGAGGCAAGATTGGCTTCATGTGAAATCAATTATATGGGTGACTGCAAATCGTGTCCATGTGATGCACCTTCATTTTTTTACTGCAGTTTAAAATTCGAATATGGCTGTTAACGTAAAACTCTTAATATAACATCATTATGTTAATGCTGAATAATTTAATATATATAATATTATACAGGATTTTAAAATATCAAATACAGGTGACCTTGGAGAAGTCATATTCGGTAGCGAAGTCATATTCTGGACGTAGAATCACTTTTTTGCGAGCAAACTGTAGAATAAAATCGAAGGCACTGTTTGAAACGATTACGCAATCCATTTTATTGATTTGCGAATCCGTAAATCACCGAAATTACCCCATCCAGCAGGAATCAATGCAAAATCAGTTAAAAACCAAATGACGAGATGAAAAAAGGCATTGTCTTGAAATAACTTTTATCACTTTTTGACAAATAATAATCAAACACTGTAATGAATAAAATTAAGGCAGAGTTTCCATAATCTCACCTTAGTGAACAAATGCCAGAGGAATTGTACTGGAGTAAACGAAAAATATGATGCATTCCAAAGAGATTATATGAAAACTATATTACTTGGTTACATGATTGCTTGATGCCTACCTAAGTTTAAAAGTGTGCGACTTCTTTGTTGAACGTGGACTCAGGACTAATCAATCATCCTCCACTGTTAGATCTAGCTTTCAAAAAGTGATCAATTTTATTCGCTCTTGCAGATCGCTTACAAATTCTAATATTAAGACCAAATTATCACTGTTTTTAACTTGATTGCTCCGTGGGCGAAAGCAGTGCTCTCCATATTGAATAATACGCTGGTAGAAAATGAACACCCAAAACGGATGATGCTACATTGCTGAGATTTTTTGTTCAGATTCTTGCTAATGAAACATCACTATGATCACACGTACAATCTCGTATAACATTATTCGTTGAAGATGGAAGGTGTCAATTTCTTTACGCTCAAACTTGAGTAACGCGCATACCTCCCCCCCCCCCGTTTGGGGCGATCCCAGTTGAACTCTGGCATGCATTCGATCAAACAGATGACGAATATGATGTTGAGCAATGTTATTCCATTCTCATTATATGAGATACGTCTAGAAAGTAAGTTCGGTTTGGTTGTACAAAAAAAAGCAAGTACGCTCTCAAAAAAGATTTCTTTCAAAAAAATCTTCATATCTTGAACTGTTTTTCTATATAGATCCCACCATTTTGAAGGCACTTATCGTAGCGGGCAACAAGCTTTTGCACCCTTCTTTATAAAAAGTTGCCGCCTGTGAAGTCAATCACGTAGTGACAACTTCTTTTACCCCGTCATCGTTGTTGAATTCTGGCCGATTTTACCTAGTGACTTTCATCTCTTTTTGTACCTGAAGTTGTTCTTTGGTGGCACAGTACCACACACCATTAATTAGTCCAAGAGCGGGCCCGGTATTTCGAAGAAATAGACACGATGAAATGTGCCTCTCACCTGGTCTTCGCCGGACATGTATACGACTGGCATTTATGCCCAGACAGAAACGACTTCTATCCCTGAACACCATCGATCTCCATTCATTACTCCAAGCAGCCCGTTCGTGTTTCTTGGAACTAAAGCAAAGTTTTCGTAATTTCAAAAACAAATGCTAAAGAAAGACACTTAACTAGGCAAGCCCCAATAGTATGATTCATAATATGAAAGGCAAAAACTTCTTAACAGTCACTTCTCGTTCTTCCCATTTTATAAAGAACACAAATAGTGTGTTTTTTTTACTCTGTTTGTTCTACGATGAACAGAAAATGAGCCAATGAGAGATCTGTGTTATATTTGTTTTCGGAATGTTCAATAGTTCAGGCAGAAATTCCTATAAATCAATTATTAATTTCACGGAAATAAATATCGTAAATCAACTTGCGGGATTAATCGGAGCGGGGAGAGTTCAGTTCCGACATCATCATATACAAATCTTATCAGTGATTTCCAATCGCGAGTTCAATCACATTCTCAGAAATGCGCAGCAAGTGTTTGTGTCGTAACTTACAAGATCACCTTTATTCAGTGAAGGATTCCAATCAGATATTTGAGTTACTCGTGTTTGTATTTTACTGTTACTGTTGTATTCTTCTAATTCTAAAAATCCGATGGTTAGCGAGCTCTTCAAGACGGGAGTATTGTTGTTGTTTTATTTAAAAAGAATATAATCAAAAACAAATGGACAAATGTAAATAATTATTTTATAAACTTTATTGCTTTAAAACAGTATGTGTAGTAATTGTAAGTATGGTTACAATAACTATTTTAATGAACTCAACTATATTCCAGAATACATTATACAAGCTTAACACTTTTGTTACCACACTAGATTACAATGCAAAAAGCGAAAATAGTTTTTGATGAAATAAAATCAACATAAATCGTGATCAACAGATCATAAGAAATGCAAAATCTATCCGAACCAGAAGTAATACATAATGTGAGCAAAATCAATTTAGTGGGAAGTGGAGAGTTAAAATTTCAATTAACGATCGGCGAACTGGCGCGATCTTTAATTTCATAAAGAAATTTAAGGCGGCTAAATAGGTATTAAAATTTTATCTTGCATCTCTGCATTTGTAAACCCTTTACTTATCTGATATTTCATTTAATATAAATTAGTTTGGCTTGATAAGTGTTTTGGGTATATCGACTTCTACGTCATTTACACAATTTCATTTAATTATCATCGCACATTTTCGGTTACATATCTAATGTGTCGGGGGCAATCGAAGAGAACTGGATGGGAATTCAACGGACCCCAGCTTCTTTAATTAAGATGATACCAGAGCATTTTTGGTGCAAATAAGATTGTGCTGAAAAGACAAGGAATTCCTATTGAATTCAATATATTTCATGCTGGAAAATTATTAAAGTTTTAAAAATTTTAAAAGCTTAATTATAAATAAATGATACTGGCAAATCTGCGAGGTACCCTTTTACAAATTTTCAACTTTAAACAACGGTCTGAGTGGCATTATGTAACCTTGATAGCGGTAAACTTTATTAAGTGATTCACATTGACCTTCCGCTTCCTTAGTTTAGCAAGTATATCCTGATTGCACATTATGGCATCGAACTAAGTCACATTTAGAGGTGTTGACAGAATTCCTCCGCAGTGAATGATCATTTTTTTTTCTTGATGACCTTAATGGAAAGAGAAAAGACCGAGAATTCTACTTAATTCTGCTAGATCTTGACGTGATGCCGTAGCAACGACCAACTCTGGGCTAATAAACATCAATGGATGGACGACATAGGCGAAACGCATTGGCTTCATCAAGAGTTTGCGCATTTACGGATTCAAGTGGTAATCAATCGCAAGAGAAAATAGGAACGAGATAAAAAGAAAAACAAACCTTCCCCGTCCCAAAAGAGGAGGGGAGGAGAAAGAAACGGAAGGAATAAAAAGAACGGATGAATCAGAGTCAAAGGCCAAAACGTGTGATAGGATAAATATTGTCAATCCTTCCTGTTGCCGTCATTAAATTGTCTCCACCAATCAAGGCGTTGGAGCCACGCGAAGGTCTATTTGCACTCAAGAAACCCACTCACTCATTTGGAGTTAAGAACTGGTCAACTACTGCTTGGAGTTCTTGGCGTGAATTACTACTCTCTTCTCTCTTCCTGGAGCAAACGGAGCTCGCGCCTAGACTTCGGGAGCGCTATCGCCTCTTTCAATTCGCCAGGAAATCTCGCGCTCGACCGAAGGCACGCGCTGATTCACCAGGAGAAACCGCTTTCACTCGTCGATCGGCTTCTGTTGCAGCACGTACTCGTAATCGGCGCTCGTCCATCACCGAGGCGCATCGAGAGCAACGGCAAACCGAGCGACTAAGGACGGCAGCGCTTTAGACGGCGTCTTTGTTCTCTGCAGCGGCTGCAGTCATGGGCCGAGCCGGCATCCAATGCCGCTACTCTCGAGGTAAGAATCTGTCAGAATGAATGGAAGTAAAAGGTGGGCGTACGTCAACGCCACCTGCCTATCTAGCTTCCCTTTCAAATCTCTAACCCTTTCATGTTTCCCATAAAATTATACTCACTCGTCAATGAAAGATCAAGAATAGTATATTTTTTTTTTATAAAACATTTGTTAACATTTTTCCGTTTTTATTCCTTTGAAGACTTGTAGGAGCATAATTTTAAAGATATTTATGAATAAATTTTTAAAAAGAATAATCTCGCGAATAACAGGAAAAAATTCACCTTCAACTAAAACTCGACCTTCGAATAAGAGGATCATTTTATTTATTTTTTTTTTTATTTTAAATTTAAGCAATACACCCCTTATCAATGCTTAGATAGAAAATTAATTATATTTTAATTTTTATTTATTAATGGAAGGCATTTTATTATTTATATAGAAATTATTGTTTAATAATTTATGATTTAAGATTTAAAAATTTATTTTTTGTGCCATTTAAATTAGGCTGTTTTTTTTTTAATCCTTATTCATGTGAAGAATTTTTTAGTGAATTTTCCACCTTGCCAGCTTCATCAATTAACTCAGAGAACTCTCCTAGTCTTTTTATGGAGGCGTTGTAAGGTATTTAAAGCATGCGCACTGGTTCTCTTTCTAGACATATGGCGGTTTTGTTTCAGCTTTTTCTCTCCCGGCTTCTTCTGTGTTTCTTGCTGTGTCTCGTTTCTCAGCCCTTGTCCGTTTATTCTCATCGCCACGCTTCTTCCTCCTCCTCCTCCTACGTTTTAATTTCATCGCCGCTGTCGGATCGAGGTGGGGGGGAATAGAGAGAGAAAGAGAGAGATGGAGATGGAAAGGGGGGGTAAGGATCGCTGCGCGTGCGCAACCCTCGGCAGCCAATCCCCTTTTCGCCCACATATCGATTGGCGGGCCTTTTTCTCTCCTGCTGCGGCGTGCTTCCTAGTCGAACGCGACGGTGCTGCCGGGAATACCAATGCTCCGTGTTCCCAGGCGCGACGACATGTGTCTATGCACGTACGGGAGCGTGGCGCTCATGCCACTGAGCAACGAACCCAGTCCCCTGGCCTGGGAATCTCCCGCGATCGGTAGGTGAATATACCCGATTCTCATATTTATATATCCCACTTGAATCAGCAAACCCTTTCTCTATCCCCCTCTCTAAACCTTTTCCTCCTTTGCATGGTACAAAGTTAGTTTTGAAAACCTTCTTACAATAAAAAAAAAAATGAATAAATATAGAAAAACGCAAGCTGTAGGTTACTTTTAAACACTGCTTTGTATATCGTTTTGTGTGTATTACGTTTCTGTTGTGTTCGCTCCCTTTCATCATCATCATCATCATCATCACCACCATCATCATCTTTCGCCATCTTTCTCCCCTTCTCCTCCCCCGTATGTGGAGTTGGTACGATACCCTTCGCTCGAGAAACTCTCCGCAGTCATTCCCTCAAAAGGTCAAATGCGTCGCATGTGCGCTTTACGATTTATTCCCAGTGGTTGTTTCGGCGTTCAATTCTTCCTCTTGCGCGTTTCCGGCGGGAAAATAATTGTAAATAGCGCGTATCATCTGTTTCGCTCTTCTCTCATCTCTTTTTCTTCTTTTCCTCCGTCGCAATGGATTGGTCGCATTCGTTGGAGGTGGGTGCAAGGAAGTCCTCGCTCAGCTTCTGCTGCTGCCACTGTTGTAGTAGTGATGATTCAGGAAAGGGAATTCGGTGGCGCAGACCACGTGGTCATGGCGCGAAATAAAGCGCCATGTGACTTCTTTGCTGGATTAGTACTCTCCACCGCCGAAAGAAAAAGAGAGGAGGAAAAAAGTTTTGTTTTCACTCTTTATTTGTTTATGAGGGAAACCGCGTAACAATCTTTTCGCCAATATAACTAAATTTAATTTTGCTATCGGGAAATTATATGCATTGCCAAAAAAACGGGGCGTGATTTAACTAAAAGAAAGAAAGAAAGAAAGAAAAAAAACTCGCCCTTATTATGAAGTTTGGCATTTCCACAAAATATAAGCATTCATAAAATTTTAATAAAAAATTGCCTTAATTTGTGTAAATAGTTTTCACCAAATTATTTTATAGTACTTTTCTTTGCTGTATAAAATTAGATTTCGTTCTAGACTACCACATATTGCGATGCGTTTTATTCAAATCTTAGAAATTATAAAAGAAAACGTTTGATGCTTTAAACTACGATGTCAATAATTTGATAGTTATAAAAATTTAAAAAATTGTTATTTAAAATGGCCTAAATATTGTCTGTCATAATATGTAAAATCATCTACTTGACATTAGACATTTACCATTTATTTGCTATTACTACTTCAAAGTGATCCAACTTATGGTTTTGTAACGATTGTTGCGTATATAGGAGAAAAATTTCAAAATTTTTCAATTTTTTTAAATCCGGAAATAAATTTAAAACTAAAATATACTTCTAAAGATTTTTTTATACACTTATATTCTCCTGTTTTCATCTCTCAAAACGAAATTTAAACAGTTGTCATTTTTATGACCAATTAGTAAATCTTGCACAATATAGTAATTTAAGATGCCTCAATCAGGAAGACAAAAGTGATTAACATTCCAAATAGTAAAAAGTTCTCTAATAATTGACATCGGCATTCTTTCACGAACGACGCCACTGCTTAAGTCTCGCCAAAGAAAAATTTCGTATGGGTGAAAAAAAAAAGAACAAGTATATTATATGGAAGAAAAGAGATCTCGAGCGAGCGAGCGCCCTGGACAATTTATTTTTAACCCCCCTTAGACAGGAAAAGACGAAGGCGACTCGTTTTTTGCCCCATTCTCTGGTTTCAATGAGAAAATGATCGCCAAAAGGAGAAGAGTCGCTTTTCATCGCACCACCACAATGGACAACGAAGCGGCGGGCTCAATTCACTTTGAAACGTCATTTTGAAGAAAGAGGGTTTCAAAGATAGAAAAGATAATTGGATTCGTTTAATCCTACCTTTGAATCCAGTATTAACAGTTTCTTCAAAGGAGTCTTTTTCAGTTCGATAAATAACGCGAAAGTGAAAGCTAGATTTTATTTCAAAACCTACACCAGTATCAGTAACTTTGTATTCTTAAAATGGTTAAAAAAATTCACTGAAAAATAATTTAAAAGGATTTAAAAAAAAGTGATAGGAGACACAAGTAGTAGTTGTAGTAGTGATGGGTAATAATTTTTTCTTCTCTTTCTTTCTTTTTTTTTAATGATTTGACGGATCTATTTAAAGGAAAGGAAAAAGGGTTGAAATGAGAAGAGAAAGCAACATTTCGTGCGTAAAATGTCCGCCTTTGATTTGATCCTTTGCCAAAGTCCCAGAGTGCACTGCGGGCCTTGAACGAGGGCCCGGCGCGGAGCAGTATGGGTAGTGAACCGAGTCAAGGTTGGCACTAAAGTTGACTTGTTCGTCGCCGTCCCGTCCACCCAGACATCATCGTTCATTCGGAGACGAAGAAGGGGGTTTTATTATTATTTTTCTTTTTTATTTCACCACACCCTCTCCATTTCCTTGAACCGTTGTTTTCAAACGCATGGAAAGAAGAAACAACGAAATGGGTTAAAGTTGAAAGTCGCATTTTTGAGCAATTACTGTATATGCAAAAGAGAGTCGTTTCGTTCTCCTTATCACATCCAAAGCGATGAAGCTTCATACAAACATTGTATATTGTTGACATCTGAATTACTTTGCTGGTTTATGGCAAATAGGTCGCATTTTTATTGTTTAATAGAATCTTTTGGCAAAACCCCTTACCTAAGGATGGGTAGATGAAATCGTAATTCGTACGTTTTAATTAATACTACTGTGTATTAAGAAATCCATTTTTGGTGCAAGTAGAGTTGGTACAAAATATTAATAAGTTATTTGCGAAGATATTAAATATCACTAAAAGAATATTTATAAACAAATAAAACATTTCTATGCTTAATTCTGTTTATATTTTAAGTTTATATCACGTGAATGATGCATAATAAGAAAAAAATATTTACCTCTCTTTAAAAGAAAAGGAAACTCTGATTAATGCTTAGTTGATGTATTCATAAAATCATAATAAATAAAAACTGCTTTAATAAAATTAGCAGTGAATGGTGGTTAAACGATAACGTTTCGAATACGCATATGTTGATTAGTGTTGCGAAGCTATTCTATGAAAAGTGACAAGGGCAATAACAGATTAGCACATGATATCGAAGTGTAGAGATAATTGATTCTGCGTATAAACATGAAACGTCATGAAATTTTTCTTATTTACCTATAATTTAAATTTAATGATCATAATTGATAGACAAAGTTTAATTAAAATACCCAAGTTATTTGGATAACGCTGTTTTGTTGAATGAAATAAAATTTTTGTTAGTTAATTTAATTTTTATATCCCAGCAACCACAGGTTCTACAAGTTGCTATGAAGGAAAAATTGATATAAACGTTGATGAAACTACTTGTTTATTTATATTTATTGCCCTCACTTATTTGTAAGATAAATATGAACTGTGACTCGATTCTCTTCTGCCTTCTTCAAAAGTATTTTTGTAAAATTGAATTTTCTGATAGAAGAGAAGAGCGAAAAATATTTTCAGTAGAATTGAAGTACAATATTGTCCGATAATATCTTTAATAAGAAGTAAAGTTTACCTTCAGTAAGAGATAATACTTTTAAATAACGATTTCTTACAAAAGTTATAGCAGTTTTAAAAAAAATTGTTTTTGTTTTCATCTCAAACTTAGTTTTTTTAATTTCTGAATTTTTAAAGTTCTTGAAAATATATAATTTCTCTGTATTAACTGCATTTTTCGAACTCTCTGCTAGTTAACTATAGTCTAAATAACTGGAAAAAAAATTAACTTGCTTGTGCCTCAAACTCTTTCCCCATCTCTTAAAAGTTTAATTACGGGGATTGACCTATTCTGAAAAGAATTTGCAATTGCTTAATTATCATTAATCAATTTTTGCCGTCTCCATTCACCCCTTTATTCATTCACAAATCTCTACACTTTTTAAAATAATTTTTCTGTATAATCATTTCGAATTTTTTCTACCATCAGCGAAAAACTAGTATCGTGCTTTTGTTTCATGATCGATCGATGATCTTGTGTGACGTCATATGCTCGAAGCCGAGTTTGTTGTTTTTTTCTTTAGCTCTCGTTGAAATCAATGGGAGAGAAAACTTCAACGACGTCGAATTCGAAAAGGAATGTCGCAGTTTAAAAGCGCAGAAAGAAATTCTTTGAAGCTGACTCAGAATTTTTTAAGAACCGACTAACCTGGTTGCAGCTAACAGTAGATTGGAATATTGTAGAAGTCGAATTAAATATGAATATGTGTAATGAAGGCATCAACGAAACCACTTACATATACTTAACCTTTCTATACTTAACGGTAATATTTCATACGAGCTTATCGGCCTCGGTGGCTCAGGGGTTGCGTGGTCGCCTCTGATGCCCGAGGACGCGGGTTCGACCCCGGCCGAGGACGACGAGGATTTTTTCAGGGGGAAAATCCTGAGATCACGCATTTCCTTCGGAAGGGAAGTAAAGCCGTTGGTCCCGTGTAGTTGTTTGCCGGCTACACGTTAAAGAACCCTTGCGAGGCAAAATTTGCGGCCCCTATAACGCCGTCCTGAAATGACCATGGTAGTTGAAAAGGACGTTAATACCAAACAAACCAAACCAACCAATCATATGATCTCTTCACAGAAAAATGGCCCACTGAAGAACTTAGCTATGCGATTTGATAAAATTTAATAGCCATGTAAAAAAATGCCAAAAAAGAATCAATTCTATCCTGTCATCTGCTTCTAAACTATTCGCCATATCGTTTTTAAAATACAGGTATAGGATAGTTTCCTGTTTGACATATGGATTCTTTTCGGTTGCCTCAAACAGGTTTGTTAAAAAACGAATTTCGTGATCACACTGATATCTGGAAGTTGCCAATATTTAGCAGAGTTGATGACATCAGAATCGCAAATAATCGCCATGCTGCTACAGATAATCATTCATCTGTCGGTTAATTTTCATTTTTATAAGTAATTAGTATCATTAAATCCTAATAACCTGAGAAAACAGATTCAACTGATAAAATTCAGTATTTCGAAAGGCATTAATATTTAATGGTATCAATAATATTTAATGTAATTCTACACTGTAAAGTTAAATAGTGGCCCATCAGTAGTTAAATTTGGGTGCCGGTAAAAACCATAAAAATTTAGAGTACGTTATGGTGCAGAATTTTGTGTGAGTTTGTGATTGCATATTATCTTCTTTCTACAGATATACATTTTATCTGGTTTGCAATTCTAGAATATCTTACTGCGACATCTGATATGAGTTTTAATTTCCGCCGAAGCTTTTCCTTTGCAAAATATCCTAATCCATTTGAATCGCTGTTCATTTATATTTATATCGATTGCAATGAATGAATTCATACTCAATCTCTCGTGTTTCTTTTTTTTTTTTTTTCATTTAACTCGCCCGTAGTTTTTATTTCACTCGGGGTCACGTGACGGCAACCGGTGGGAGTTTTGTTTTTCTTCAAGCGCTTCCTTTTCTCCTTCAATTTCCGACAAGGTTAAAAATTGCTGGCGACTGCGCACGCGTCAATTGAAGGCAACCACGTGCACCTTTTCCAATAACCCCAAGCACATTTCTACCATTCGCTTAATAACTTTTTTCGCCTTTTATTTTCGTTTTTTCTTTCTTTTCCCACACTAAGAATATGTCTATGCGATACATTGGTGTCGATAGATATGTCGTGAGTGCGTTGATTGACTTTCATTTAAAGTTTAAAGGTTAAAACATCGTGTTGTTATTGATTTTAAAACAGAATCTGCCTTATCTTTACTAAAAACAGGAAAGTGAAAATCATAGTAAATAGCTTATCAGTTTCTCTGTGAAGCTTTTTTTTTTACGTATTAATGAAAAAAAAATTCTGCAACTCCTTCCAGGACTCACAAGGAAACAACACAAACATGTATCTCACAAATTCACACCAAATTGAAACATGTTACTCATCTAAAGCTACTCTTGATACTTCCAATATAAGTAAAAGTTAAATTTTGTTTCTTTCAAAATAAGCCAATAAAACGAAAAAACTTGAGCCATACAAAGACACCACTATTAAAGCGCTATGTATCCACTTCACCTGTAGCCACACAAACGAATCCACTTCACCTAAATGATCAGTTAAAAATGATCAGCATATAAAA
This sequence comes from Rhysida immarginata, assembly GCA_023313115.1. Taxonomy (NCBI): domain Eukaryota; kingdom Metazoa; phylum Arthropoda; class Chilopoda; order Scolopendromorpha; family Scolopendridae; genus Rhysida; species Rhysida immarginata. The sequence goes on along the minus strand of JAHWFO010030762.1, from coordinate 562,181 downwards.
CCGTTTTAGTTAAAACACGGAAGCCTAATTAGGATCTGTTTGCATAATTATTTAAATTGAAATCTTCATTATCACAGGTGTACATCAAAATATAAAACTTCGAGCATCCAGATCGCTTGTCACAGGACTCGAATTCTTAAAATTCTTGCGTTAAATTCACAGATTCATGCAATCTTGACTGCAAGCAAAATTTCAATTTTTCTAAATTTATTGTTATTTATTGAATTGAAATTATCAGGTCGTTGCATATCAAATGTCGGATTGCAGAGGTCATCTTTAATGGCCCTCTAGAAATGACACCTTCACACGTGCTATTCGAAATAACCCCCATTGTTAATAACATTCGAAATAATATTGTTGCCAACGATTTGGCAGCTTCTCGAGTCCTCTCCGATAGAATTCATGGTCACGGAACTCAATAAACTCCCGGAATGCGTTTTCCACGTCTGCTTGGGTTAGGAATGTTTTCCTCCGGAGAAAATTGTCCAGGCTCTGCTAAAGATGGTAATCGGTAGGGAAGAGGTCCGGAGAGTACGGGGAGTGTGGAAGCACCTCGTAGCCCAGAGCCTGTAGCACAGAAGGACGCCTTTGCAATGCACAAGTGCAGGTTGGTGCTGACACAGTGCATACGATGCATTTCACGACTGTAGGTCGCAGCGGTGATCGTCTCTCTCTGCTGCAGGAAGCTGTAATGCACTACATCACGGATGTTCCACCAAACTGTAACCATGAGCTTCTTGGGGTGCAACGGGGGTTTATGGAACTGTCGCGGGGGTTCATCAGCATCCAGCCACTGTGCTGACCGTTTCCTTTTGTCGTATAGGAGCCACTTCTCGTCGCAGGTGACAATGCGATCAAGAATTCCCGCTTCTTCATGGCGCAAAAGCAATTCCGTACACACCTTCAACCGACACTCTCTTTTCCGTAAGTTCATGTGGGACCCATTTGTCCTGCTTTTTCACTTTGCCGATGGTCCTAAGGTGTCTACTGACAGTCGACGCTGATACAGCATGATCCCCTGCAAGGTCCCGAACAGTATTTTACGGGTCCTCTTCCACAGATTGCTTCAGATCAGCGTCATTCAACACGTTGGGCGGTCTGCCGCGTGGCTCATTTGCCATTCCCGCCAGGAATTTTTGGAACCAACGTTGGACAGTACGTTCGTTTATGGTGTCTACACCGAATACCTTATTGATGTATCGAGAGGCGTTGGATGCAGTGTGATTCAACCTGAACTCGTAATGCATTATCACACGTAATTCGTATGAAGTCATGACTATCTTCGCTTGGGTTCAAACGCTATTAAATATCATCGCAGACATGCAAATTTCAGGTAGCTGGTCGCTGATAGGTTTATCTCTGGGAATGTACCACTTTGTTATGGGTACTTGCTACTAAACGTGGAAACCGTGCTGAAGCGCGGAACCCACCTCGAATTCCGACATTTGATATGCAACGAATTGATACAATCTGTTTCACGATTACAACATCTTCCCCGCAGTTATATACAGTGAAATAAAAATTGGAAACAACAGCAAAAAGCTTTTTTGTTCGTGTTTACTCGCTATTATTTACAATAACATAAGGATTTATTAATAAAAAGGCAAGTTTGTTTTTTTCCGTAGAATTCATTGTAATCCAATACGTCCATCCAGAGCCGGTATGGCCTGAGGCCGACGAGTTGGGTTTCTGGATGGACCTGGATTAACGACTGCTGTATGATGGTCACAGCAGCCGGGGAGGGGGGGGGGTGAAGTCATTGATGAGGCGCCCATCCAGTGACTACCGTGCCTCACGTTGCTTAACTTCACTGAAGTTGTGTTTCAGTGAAAGCCCACCAGACCACGGCCTCCCCAAAATTAAATAAAGTTTTATCAAGAAAATCTAATAAAAAATAAATTTTCTGCCTATTTTCTGTTAACAGAAATGCCATAGAAGTTTTAGAAAATTTTTAGTAGTCTATTTTTTTTCCTTTCTTTAAAATAAATTGAAAGATTGGGACCGTCCAGGAATACTTCGTAGCAATCATATTCTACTCATCTCTTCATCTTGGACGGTCCCGATGGTTTTCAATTTTTGGAATGACTTAAGAAGAGAACAATTTTTTTTCAAAGTGGGTTGGTGGAGGAGGTCTTGTTATGGTCTGGAGCTCTTTTGTTTATGGTCATAAAACCAAATTACCAGTTGCCAGTGGTCGCATGAATGCCACTAACAAGGGACGTAAACCTAGTTGTAGGACGCATTTTTTTTGCCGCAAGCATACCTTGAAAGCGATAGCATTGTATTCAAGTGAAGTGGATTCATGCATATTGTTGAATAGTGGAAGAAACAAGTTGAGAGCGCATTAATACACATGGCTTTAACAACAGAGTCATTGTATGGCTCTTTGTGCTCAAATTTTTTTCTCTTTTTCGGTTTATTTTGAAAGAAACAAAATTTAGCATTTTCTTATTTTGCAAGCATCAATAGTAGCTTTAGATGAGTAACATATTTCACTTTGGTGTGAATCCGTGAGGTACATGTTCGTGTAATTCCCTTGCAAGTATCAAGAACTACTACAAGGTAACGTGATCTGCCAGCAAGACAATAAATATATCATGCGATGCAGTAAAGACAACAAAACTGAGTTGATGAACCAAAATATCACAAATATAGATTGGCCAGCATGCAGTCCCGATTTTAACCCCATAGAAAAAATGGAGTGATCTTGAGAGGGCAGTTTTTTGCAAATGGCATTCAGTACAATTCAGTTGCCGGTCTAATTGCTGCCTAGGAAGATATTCTCAATGAAAGACTGCAGAAATTAGCAGAAAAACGAAAGAAAGTATATTTCAACTTCTTTTAAAGAAAGGGAAAAATAGACTTTTAAAACTTTCTAAAAATTCTATGGGATCAGTATTTCTATTTTTTTACATGTCTGTTTTTAGAAAATGCGCAGCAAATACTTATCTCCAATAATTTTAAATTTAAATGTGTTCAGTCTTCTTTTAATGGGGAAAATCGTAAAATTAAAAAATTAAAAAAAACAAAAAAATAAATAATAAAGAAAGTCACCAAAAGGACTTTGGTGACTTTATTTATTTATTAATTATTTATTTTTTTGTTTTTATTAATTTTACGATTTTCCCCATTAAAAGGAGACTGAACACATTTAAATTTAAAATTAATCATTTAAACTCCTTAGATCAATAATTTATCTCCATTATTTTTCCGACTTTCTTTCTTAAACATTATTTGGTTATCTTTTTTGTTAATGAATCTTCTTGTTTCGTAAATAATAGTGAGTAAACATGAACAAAGAGCAATTTGGTAGTGTTTCTATTTTTTTATATACGTACAACTCAAAGTCAAAAAAATAGAATATTAACATTCTGATTTCTAGAGATCACAGAAAACTAGCAATGTTTTGTTTAAAAGAAAAGAGAGACATTTGACGTTTTTTTTAATAACTGGCAAACTAGTCACCTTTATTCTAGCGAAAAAAGCATTAGAATAACATCAAAAGATTACAATGTGCAATTTGTTTTCAGACGACAAAAAATAGAATAGTCAAACACTTATGACAAAAAAATAGAATATTCAAACACTTGTTTCATAAAATGTCTTGTTGACAAGATAAACACTAAATGACAATAAATTTGTGTCAATACTTAGTAGGTCCTCCGTTTGCCTCAATAACTGCTTGTATTCTTTTGGGCATTGACAATGCCAATTGCTTACGCTCCTCTACACTCATTTCATTCCAAACGTTAGCAATGTTTTGTTGTAGATCTTTTTTATTTTGGGCAGGATATTCACATAATCTTTTCTTAGCGATATTCCACACATTTTTGATGGGGTTTAAGTCAGGGGAGTTGGCAGGCCACGAAAGAAGATGTAAAGAATGAGTTTGAAGCCATTGTGTGGTTGTTTTAGCAGCGTGGGCAGGAGCCAAATCATGTTGAAAAATGATGTTTTCATCTCCAAACTGATCTTCTATGGATGGAATGAGAAAGTATTCCAGGACATCTTGATATGCCTTAGCATTGACAATTCCCTTTAAGAAGGCGAGCCTTCCAACGCCTCTGGCAGACATGCATCCCCAAACCACCACACTCTCTGGGAATTTAACAACCCTTTTTAATTTCGTCTCTTGAAATTCGTCACCTTTTTTTCGCCACACACGGCACCCTTGATCTCCATAAGCCACGGAAAATTTAGATTCGTCACTGAACATTACATTACACCATTCTTCTTCCGTCCAGTTGACCTGTTCTTTACACCAAGCTAATCGTTTGGCTCGTTGTTTTCGTGTGAGAAGAGGTTTTCGTTTGGGAACACGACATTTAAATCCCAAATCACGAATTCTTCTAAGTGTTGTTCGTTGGGACACTTTCACAGTTGACTTCCATTCCTGATGGTACTTTCTGGAAGGCCAAAACGGATGCTTTTCCACTATGCGACGTAATTTGTTATGGTCCCTGGCTGATGTTTTGAGATTCCTTCCGCATTTGTATCTCTTGGTGTGCGTGCCCAAGCCTTTCTTGTGCTTCAAGATAACTTTAGAAACAGTTGACTGTGAACATTTAACAATGTCCGCAATTTCACTTTGGTTTTTCCCATCAGCAGATAACTGAACAATAATACGTTTTGTAGACGGTGAAAGATCTCGTTTTCTTCCCATATTGATGCAATAGACAATATTACTCTACAATTGCACGAAGTATAATCCTTTTTATACCTTTTCTTAGCTTTAAAATTTGAATAAATGTAATATTTGATGTTATTTTGAATAGTGTTTGGAATATTCTATTTTTTTGTCACAGGTGGTTGACTATTCTATTTTTATGTCGTCACAAAGAAAATTTGCATAATTTAGGTTTTTAATGTTATTTAAATTTTTTTTTGTTAGATTAAAGATGGCTACTTAACCATTCATAGAAAAAAAAATGCAAATGTCTATCTCTTTTGTTTTAAACAAAAAAGTGATAAGTTTTAATGACCTAGACGTTAAAATATTGATATTCTATTTTTTTGACTTTGAGTTGTATATAACTGTACGTATAAGAAATTTGAGTTAATACTATTTATGGATAGCCTGCTCAGTATTGTAATAAACAAATTAGTTTCGTGTTTGTAGACTGTCACTCGTTAACGAAGTACATAACACTTTCCTTAAATATCCGCCTAGAAAATAGTCTCACTGCAACAGGCATGATAATTTAACTTAACAATCGTGGTGAGACAGTCTCCATATTAAAATAAATTTTTAAATTATCCCAAGCCATAAAACCTTTATTAATACATTGAGTAAGTAATTTATTGTCGAGGCTTTTCATTGCAATATTATTTAACTTAACGTATTTTGAATCATAAAAATATGAAGCACATAAAGAAAAAGTTAAGCAGTTAAAATATCTAAGCGGATTTAGATATGTTAGAATCTATAAATTCTATTATAGGCGCCCAAAACCTGACGTGTATCCGTGAAGGTTAAAGCTATGTCTCCGAAATATTAAAATCATTTTATGATGAATATTTATTTCATCGCCCTTATATATAGTGCTCGTAGCTCGATTACATGAAGAAAGTTAAAAATACCCCCCCCCCGCTAATTTAATATTACCCCCCCCCCCCCCCGCTAATTTAATATTACCCAGTAAAAAAAATCAAGAATTTGTAGGGAGCATCGGCAAGAGTTCTCTGCCTTTAGGCTCACTACGTGAATCCAGACAGTGACAATGATTGCAAATAACGTGGCCAAGGGAATTCTTCTGCTACAAAAAAAAAAAAAAGTTAATAGAATTCCACAAAAGAAGAAATAAATGAGAAACAAAGGCAGGAATGAATGTTCCCCGGGGACGTTTTCCAGGAAAAATACGAAATTAAAATGGAAATACAGACCCAATTAATTATTCAAGCGAAAAGAAACAATTTTCAGAAGAAACTCTTCATTTTCAATTTTTCTTAAACCTTATCTGCGTTATAAAGGTGAAACCTGTGTAGCTTTAAGAAGCGCCAACCAAGAAGATCAAGTGACAGAATACGAAGGGAAGTAGCAAAAACTTTTATTACACATACAACCTGTTGATAAGTTTACGATCGCGTGTTCCTTTATTGCATAACTGTGACGTAATAAGGGCGGCTCGACCAGAAGCATGACGTCACTATCCAATTATGCACGCGAGAATGCTGTAAACAACGACGAACAAATAAAGGGATAAAAAGGGGTTAGTGAGATCAAACACAGGCTTGCATCAACGTCTGCCAGATTCTTGCAGTCAAAGAAAATGGAAGATTGTTTTCAAATGATCATCACAATTTAATCGATCTAAAATAAAATTTTACTTAAAAGTTTTGATGGACAGTAAAGTAAATTTAAGATGCTCTTTTAACCAGTCAAAAATATTCATAATACTTTTACCAATTTTCATAGTCAAAAGACAACAAAGATCATCTGATATCTGGCGTTATAATTGTGTGGCAGTTTTATTATTTTCCATAGAAATCCGGTCAAGAATCTTAGATAAGGCGATTAACTTCATTTTCGAGTTTATTGGTTACTAAGACCTAGTTGATAATTTATTAATTCAAACCTCAATGATATTTGGGAAGGTTTATTGTTATTATTACACACAATTTATTATTTTTTTCAATATTATGTATATAAAGAGTAAAACTAAAGAATCATTAATAAAAATTATGCATTATTAATTAAAAATAATTTTATATTATGTATATTTTATTGATTTTATATATATATAATATATTATTAATTAGAAATATAATTTTTTAAATTATGAAGTATACCTGCATTGAAATTTATGGTTTTCGGAAATAAATTAAATTTTCCTTTAAGCTTTCTTAAGCTGAATTCCAGGGGAATAATCAGTTTGCATATACTCAAAAAGACGGAATTAATATTTTTTTTTTAAATTCTAAGGCAAATGTTAACGAACAATATCGCAATATCCATTAAACACATTTCAGAAAATCTTTTCTATAATGTCATCATTATTAATGGAATTAAAATTATATTTCGTGGATAGATGTTTCGCTTGGGAAGCGTTAAATTTTATTTTACTTTATGTAAATTGATCTTGACTTGAATCCTATTTGAGAAAACAAATTAAATTTTAAACAGTTTTCGCCATCAATTATTAACAGGGATGAGTGATGGAAACTTTATCCACATTAAGAAAAATTACAGTAACACTGAAAACTGAAAGGGGAACCGGAAATTCTCTTTCCTCTTTCTCTGGTTGTTTATAGCTTCGTGTTTGTGGACTGTCACTCAGCTGAGCCACTTGAAAGTTCAAAACAAAAAATGCATTAGTCACAAGAGAAAAAAAAAATAAAAAAAAAAATCATTTTTCTCCTCCCACCTCCGCCCAAAGTTCTTGGAACAAATTCTGGGACCTCCACCTTCCTCGCACTCTCCCACAATTCCTCTCCATAACTCCAATGACGTCATTTAATCGCTCGTCCGTGGTGGAGTAGAGATATAGTAATCCTTGCATTTCACCAGCCGATTAGAAAATTAAAACGCTCCACAGAATTGTAGATAAATGAGCCAAGTCCTCTTTATTCTCAGAAAAATATTTTTACAATTTTTTATTGTTTTTTTTTTAATTTAACTTTTTAACTTCACAACTCATGAATGTGCCTACGTGATCACCGTCATGAAGCTACAGTTGGCAAACCTCTTAATCACATGGAGATTTAAAAAGCATAACGTTTTGTTTTTTTTTCCTTGAAGGTTTCGCTTCATTTGTTTTCAAAAGAAGTAATTGAACAAGTAAAAGAATTTAAAATCAGTGCTAAATATATTTATTAAGAAAACAAATCATTATTAAATTCTGAAGTGATTGTATTATCAGTAAAACAAGTACTGTAAAATTACAACGATGTTGCTGAACTCTTAAAAATTCATTCTTCTATAACCAATGAATATGTGATTATCAAAAGAGCACTCCAAGGGATAGAGAAAAATATTATAAATGAAAATAATTTCTTAGCTGAAACAAATCGCTTACATATTTATTAAGTGACTCTCTATTTGATAATAAACAAGCAACTGGATTCTACGTTTAAAATGTATATTTTTTTCATATAAATAAAGAAAAATACTTTTTAATTGTTCCAAATTAGGTATGGGATTATATGGGAACTGTCATGATAACCATACAGGAATTTAACAAGCATTTCTTATTTCAAACCTTTTGTATTCTAATCACATACAGAAAATTTCCTGGTTATGCGTTTCTAATCAGGCTTGCTTGATTCAATTGCAAATTGTGAAAATTTTCAGAATATTTTATGAGACATTTTGCACAACACCTAGACTGAATCGATCGAAAATTGATTTAAAGAAATTATGTACACTTGGTTCAAGCCTTACAAAAAAAAACATTATTTGCATCAAAGTAATTCTCAAAAAAGCAAATATTAAAATATATTAGAAAAAAATATGCTGTATGTGCATGATTTCTCATAATGAAGGAATTCAAAGAGTAAAAAATAGAATAATAACTATATAAAAACAGTGAATATAAAATTGAATTTAAAATTGTAAAATATATTTTATGCGGGAATTCCAACAACATATTTTAATCTCTATAACTGATAGGCACTGATGGCAAATTCTCCCGACCTGAATTTCTGGAACCAGTGCCTTGCGATGCATTCATTCACAGCATCATCCCCAAACGCAAGACCATTCGTCGACTTGATGCTGCTGCTGACAAGCCCACCTTGAAGTCATAAAGCAAACAACACCTAACTATCTCCTTCGATACCTCCATTTGTCTTCACTTCTGCACGAGATGTGATTATGCGATTGCCAACAGCCCTGTATTTATACAGGCTAACCTTCCTGCTCCCCTCCTGACAGATTTTGGACCACACTGTACACTCATTAGCATATCTTCTATCACTTCTTTTTATGGCAACATAAAAACGGCAAGAACTTTTGTGGTTACCTAGTAGTATGCTCAAAAAAAATATCTTGAGTGTTTTTGTCAGGATGCTGCAGATATGACACCGAGTTTGATTCATCGGCCTCGGTGGCTCAGTGGTTGCGTGATCACCTCTGCTGCACGACGAGGATTTTTTTCAGGGGAAAAATCCTGAGATCACGCACTTCCTTCAGAAGGGAAGTAAAGCCGTTGTTCCCGTGTAGTGGTCTGCCGGCTGCACGTTAAAGAACCCTTGCGAGGCAAAATTTGCGTCCCCTATAACGCCGTCCTGAAATGACCATGGCAGTTAATACCAAACAAAACAAACCAACCAACCGAGTTTGATTCTGGTAAAACAAACTTACAAGAGCGCGATCTTTTGTAACAGTCATTCTTATTTTGGAAGCAGAGTGATAATTCATAATCCGTCTTTCCACATTTAGTATCGGATATCTTCTCCACGAAGATGCTTGTAGTTAATTGCAATAAGGCGTTAATCATCTTCGCCATGTCTCTAGGCACATCACGTTTTTCAATATCATTTAAAGTTCAGATCTAAATGATTATCTCGTTAATTAACTGTCTCGTTGTTTATCTTAAAGTGATGTAAAATAAATTAAACTATTATTTTCGTGCTTTGACAAAAGGCAGTCTTTGTCCGAAAAGTCATTTTTTTCAGAATCTTATAACAATGTTTCCAATTCGCGCTTCCCAGGGAATTTAGCATCACTTTACAATGTTCGTGGTATAATCCTCCTTTTTTCTCATAATGCAGTGGGAAATGTATTCAGTTGTTGTTTGTCTTCATTGCCAATGTTTATGAAGTGCGCCAAGTATTTGTTTCACTACGCCAAGTACGAAAAATCTTTGAACTAATATTCTCTTCGCCGAAACGAATTTCATTGCTTCAAGAATATTCTTGCTAAATATGATCAATAGATTCTATTACAGAGCATTTTGAAATGTGAACTTTAATACTCACCCTGTATATGACATATACCTCTAGAAAAATGACACAAATTTTACATCTTTTCTTGGCTAATTGCCAATAAAAATATTTATTATTTTCTATGTTGCTATGTCTGCAGCAGGTCGATTCACTTTGTTTTTTCCGGAATCTCTTAAATTCCTGAACTCATTTAGCCTAGTTAGTTGGGACGCAAATTTTTTTTTAACTAGATTTTAAGCTGTTGAATGAATAAATGAATCATACTAAATTTTTCGAAATTGAAGCTCAGGGGATACATTTCTATCACAATACAATCGATCTTTGCCTCTTGAACACGCGATTTTTCTCCTGCGTTAATAATTAGTTAGCATCGTGTTTATTTAATGCAATTCAAATTCCTAGGTTTCCTGTTTGGAATCTCCAATTTTTACTTCGCTCGGTTCGTTTACAAGCGATGACCTATTGGATTTCGAGGGAAAAATGACTGTTAAAAATAACATCGTATCAGAAGGAAATACCATACACGCTCAAGGCCAACAGGAAAAAAAGGGAATTTCCACATTTGTTTATGGGGCATCGAAAGTGCAAATAGGGATTCTAAGAAGGGTGGATTTATTATTCACTCAGTTTACCGGTTTTACTTGTATGGACTACAGTGTAATGGACAAGATCAAATACTTAAAATTATCAGAAATATTCGTTGTCCTCTAATTCGCAAGTCTATTAGATCCTTAGTAATTCATTAGTCATTCCTGCATTTTTAATTAGCTGTTTTATATATTATCATATATACTTATCATATATACTAATAAACAAAGCCTTTAAGAACAGCGGAGTGATGAAAGACAGTTTGATTACCACATCCAACAAGGGTGTTAACTCAATTGTCTTCTTCACTTTAAATAAGTGCCCAAGTTTTGTCACCTCTTTGTAGTAAAGAACATTGAATTTAGTCCCCACAGACAATTGGGTGGAATGCTTGAGGTTGGACTGTGAGCTCTTAGACGGAACACAGCAAAAAATACAGAGTTTTCTGGCATATTGTGATGTTCACTAACGAACATCTGTTCACATTCAGAAAGACGCAGGAAAGCTAGCGAAAAGGCAGATACCTCGCTGATCATCTATAGAATCCTTCCCAAACATATGGAATTTTGATGTGGGGGAACTATTACATATGAAAACAGAACAGATTTCTTTATGGGCCAAGGAACAAAGAGCGCCCACCATCATTTTAGAAAGAGTAATAAATGCTGGTATTTTGGTCATACCTTCATGAGCTTTAAACGAAATGCCATTTTCTAGCACGACGACTATTATAGATTAGATCAGACAATACGGACCTTAGATTAATCTGTTTCTTTCCTTTGCAATCACACAAGCCTTCAGCCGTGTTGAAATATAGAGAGAATTCCTTAAAAATATAAGGGTCGCCCATCGGCATCGGTGGCTCAGCGGTTGCGTGATCGCCTCTGATGCCCGAGTACGCGGGTTCGACCCCGGCCGAGGACGACGAGGATTTTTCTTGGGGAAATTCTGAGATCACGCATTTCCTTCGGAAGGGAAGTAAAGCCGTTGGTCCCGTGTAGTCGTTTGCCGGCTGCACGTTCAAGAACCGTCGCGAGGTAAAATTTGCGGCCCCTATAACGCCGCCCTGAATGGACCATAGCAGTTGAAAAGGACGTTAATACCAAACAAACCAAACCTAAGGGTCGCCCAAATGAAAGTGGAACCGTCGCTTGATGATGTAGAATGTTGCACATGCGCCGAGAGAGGGCTCTGCGAGGTCGGAAGGCAGGTGGTATCGACGGAACGCGGCATTGGCTGTATGAACAGCGTAGAAGGAAGATCGCCGGCAACCGTTCGGATCATGGATGCCTCTAAATCTAGTCACGGTGCAGTTGTGCAATTTTTGAATAACCCATTTGAAGAACAGGTCCAAAGGGGTAATTTTATTACACGACAATGCCCGGTCTTATGTAGCTACTGCGTGCAAGATTTGTTGCAACGATTTCGATAGGAAGTCCTCGAACATCCCCGTTTTGCCCCGACCTCTCTTCTTGAGACTACCATGTCTTTGGTCCACTCAAGAAAGGTCTGAAAGGATGGCAATTCGCAGACAATGATCGGGTCCGGCACGCCTTTGAAGAAGGGTTCCACAGCCAATCCGGGAGTTCTTCATCTAGGATTGGACCGCTGGGAAGCCTATATGAACTTTCAAGACAACTACAGGGTGATTCAGTCAATTTCTGACCATTTCAGTACTATCATTTTTGACCCATTAATGTTTACAAACTTAGCATTTCAGTATGATATTTTAGGCAGTTCGGAGTTTTTATTCCCGTGGAAAAGTCTTGATGATATGCTCAATGTGGCCACCAAGAACGTTTTGAACTGCTCGCAGCCGAATGGTGAAGTTGTTCATAACTCTATCCGGGATTTCTGCATCCACAAGGGTGCAGCAATCGACGATGCTTTGTCGCAGCTGGTCTAGGGTTCTTGGTGCTGTAGTGAACACACTGTCTTTTAAGGAACCTCCAGAGATAAAAGTCACATGGGTTTAGGTCAGGACTCGTAGGGGGCCAAAAAAAGCCACCCCCGAATCGATCTGAAAACCTGTTTGAAATGACACGATATCCGAATTTCTGATTGAGAAAGTCCAGCACTTCATTAATTATTTGAGGCCTTAGCCCCATCCTGTTGAAACCATTGATGTCGAAGCGGTATACGCCTCCTTCGCAACTCGGGGATGAAGAAGGTTTCCAACATGTTAAGGTAAGCCTGTGACGTTACGATGCCCTCAAAAAAGAACGGACCAATGATGCCTCTTTTGGAAATCGCGCACCAAGCCATATCCTTTCGTGGATAAAGAGGTGACTTATGGATCTCATGAGGGTGCTGGGAACCCCAAAAACGAACGTTGTGTTTATTAACGTCACCTGACAGATGGAAGAAAGCCTCATCTGACACCTACAGGTTGTCCACAATGTCCTGATTGGCTTCCATTTCTGCTCCAAACTCCATCGCAAATTGTTGTCGCTTCTGTCTTCCAGTGTCTGTTAACTCCTGATAAACATGGATCTTATACGGGAACAGGTGTAAATCCTTTCTCAAAATTCGTCACGTCGTGGTATACGATAGCCCTTCTTCAATGGATAGGCGGCGAACAGATTTTTTGGTAGGGGAATCGACCAACCTTGTGCGAACATTTTCGACAACTTCGGTCGTTCGAACACGAGCTTCGCTCCCACCTTTTTTCTTGCCTTTAAGACATCCAGTGGCATGAAATTGCTTGACAAAATCCATGATTGCTTGCCTGCCTGGTGCGTCTCCACACTTATACTCCTTCCGGAACTTTCTTTGCACGGTTACAGGTGATTTCGTCTCGAAATACCATTCGACAACCTTGCATTTCTGCTCTGTTGATAAAGCGGGCGCCATTTTTTAACACTACAATTTTCATGCAGCGCCGTTGCAACAATACAAACTCCAACTATTTAGAAATTCGATATGGCGCTCATATTCTTTCAATTGTTTATCCCTAATGCACGTCATTCGAGTGAAATGGTCAGAAATTAACTGAATCACCCTGTATGTATAGGCATTTTGTTCTCTATGTATATCACTGTTTATTCTGAATGTTTAGTATACTGATACCATTAAACCATTTGCTAAACCGACAGCAGTCCCACTTTCATTTGATCAATCCTTATATATTAGCAGTTTTTTCTTCTTCAGCGATTGAATACAAGTATGTGATGGCAGTTTTTATTAACTGTTTTTTTCATAGACACATAGTTTACGTTTTTAATCCCTTGACCCTTGTTAGTTAACGAACATCGAAATAAAGTGAAAGAAAACAAATTCATTTGTAAACCCACAGATTTTGTTGCCTTTATTTTAGTGTAATGAAAAAAAAGTTTGATTTTACTTTTGTCGATGTATAAAGTGAAACTATGATAGTACCGTTTTGAGTTATAACACTGCTCTTTTTGAAAGCCTATTCGCAATTTGATTTCGTATTTTTTCATGTAAAGTCATGATGTATTCGCTGTTTCATTTTTTGGCAACCTTTCTAAAATCGACTCTAATTTGGTGATCCCACACAATTCTTTAATCTCCTAGCTAGAACTGATTATTTATGAATACACTGGTCACATTTCAAAGAAATTAATACCTATGACTCAAGTTAGCCGTGACATAATATTTGGGAAACATTGATCTATACTTGTCCAATGAGCCAAAAAATTGCATATGCCGAATTATATTTCCTACATCAAATAGTCTTAGGATGGATACTGTTGGAATAAAAACTGATTAACATTTTATAAAAGCCATTGGCATATTTGAATTATACTGGGTAACTCAAACGTCGCGCACATCCAAATTCGATTGTCTATAAATATTCGGCTACTTTGAAACTTTCTATACTTTGAGCATATGTTGTAAAAATATACATGTGTTATGTAAAGCTTATGTCAAATAGTATTAAATAGTATTAATTAATGTAGTCTGGTTTCGATGTGCGCCACTTTTGGATCACTGTACTTTTGTGGGTTGTTTATTTTTCAATTTCCGATAGAACATAAACTAAATACAAGTGTGAATAACAAGATGATTTTATTATAAAGAGTCAAGTACAATCAAAATTACTTTATAACATAGTCACCGTAAAGATTGACAAGTCAGGCAACCGAAATGCCCAGGACCGATAGGATTTTAAAGAAATCGAGAACGAAAAGGAAAGCATTTGATTTCTAAAGAAGCCTTTCATTGTTATGAATTAGATGAGGTTGCTAAGGAAGCCTATGGTTGCTAAGGAAGCCTATGGTTGCTAAGGAAGCCCATGGTTGCTAAGCAAGGCGTACTTCTAAGGGAAACATATAGTTCAGACTGAATAAAACTATCTGAAAAGTTAAATGGAGAAAGTAGCATTTCTCTACAGATTAGGACATATACGAATCCTTTAATTTATTAGCATTCCTATTAAATAATCTTTCTTCAAAAACAATTGCCAACGCATTTCTGCGTAAGCATGTATCATTGAAGGGATGAGTAGCTACTAGCTATAGTTAAAATTTGCCTAACACAAACTAACTATTGATAATATAAGGTGTAAGTAGTTACATGCCATATCTTAGCAGTGAAAGTTTCCAATAGTTTCATAATGGTATCATTAAAACACGAATCATAGAACCAATTTCAATTATCATTAATTTTACGTTATATTCATTCATGACACGTCATTGCAAGTTGTTTGATATATATATTACATGCCATATTTTATCATTGAAAGTTCTAATGAACCATAATGGTTCCACAAAAACCAGGTTCCTTGGAACTAATTTCGACTATCATTAATTTTACGTTATATTCGTTCATGACACATCATTCCAAGTCGTTTGATATATTACATGCTATATTTTAGCATTGAAAGTTCCAATGAACCATACTGGGTCCACGAAAAGCAGGTACCTTTTAACCGATTTCGACTATTAATAAATTTATGTTATATTCATTCATGGCACATCATTCCAAGTCGTTTGATATATTACACGCCATATTTTAGCATTGAAAGTTCCAATGAACCTTAATGGGTCGACGAAAAGCAGGTACCTTTTAACAGATTTCGACTATGATTCATTTTACGTGATATCCATGCATGACACATCATTCCAAGTTGTTTTATATATTATATGCCAAATCTGAGCTTTGAAAGTTTCCCCTGAACCATACTGGTTCCATGAAACCACATACCATTGAACCTATGTCGACTGTCATTAATTTTACGTTAATATTCAATCATGACATGTTATTTCAAGCTGTTTGATATAGTACATGCCATATCTTAGCATTGAAACTTTCCAGTGAACCATAATTGTACCACTAAACCACATACCCTTGAACCAGTTCTGACTGATATAGACCATCAAGGAAGACGATCACGTGTCTAAACTTAATTCACAAGCCTTTTCTCTGCTTTAGCTATAGAATCTTAAAGGGAGAACAGCATTTGGCAATGCACAGGCCATTTATACATGGAATTGTATATTGAAAAACGTGGTCTCCTATATTATTTTTGATCTTTTGAACCGGAAGTAGTTCACCGATTTTTTCCACCAACGAACTCAGTTTTCCGATTTCCGTAAGTTGTCGAATTGCGAAAACGGAAGTCGAAAATTCGGAAGCGTTCGAAAGCTAGAGCACCAACGGACAGACAGACGGACGGATGGACGCACATTGTGAAAACATAAGTACCTAATCGTCCTAATAAGTCATACCGGTGGACTAGTTTTTGCACTGCACTCTTCGTTGAAGTTTGCCGCCAGCATGCTGAGATAGGTGTCGAATCTCTTCATTGGTGCGGAAGCGCTGTCCTCCCAGACCTTTCTTTAGCTCTCGAAAAAGATGAAAGTCATTCGGCCCCAGGTCTGGGCTGTACGCCTGGTTTCTACACTTCCCATTGAAATTGCTCAAGAAGCTGTTGGGTTATCACAGCCGTATGCGGTCGTGCGTTGTCATTAATCAAAATAATTTCAGAAGACGCATGCCTCTTCTTTTGTTCTGAATGGTTCTCCGCAGGCGATGTAATGTAAAGGTCTTTGAGGATATTGGAAAACTCGTTCAGCGGTATGACAAATGCGTCAATTTTTACGGTGACTATGTTGAAAAAAAACTTTGACTGTTCTTGATTCCTGATAATACTAGTAAAATCATTTTGTTATTCATACTTGTCTTTACTTTATGCTCAGAGGTTGAAAAAAATAGCCCTAATATTTTTGGTGTCATTCGACAAGGTAGCATGTCGGTGAGACAATGATAGCAATTATAAACTAATCGAGGAGCAAATAATATCTCAAAGTTAGTAATGGAACCAAGTCAATTACTGACAATATTTCTCTGTGAGTTTTAAACTGAGAAATTCTGCAAGAATTGAAGCCGAAATGATCAATTTGTTAGATGGACTACTTCGAAACGGGCCACTCCCGGTTTGCGAAAATTTAATTCCAGAGGTATATGCCAGCAAATTTTGAACCCCATGGTCCTCGTCTTTCCTTATCGGCATCGGTGGCTCAGTGGTTGCATGATCGCCTCTGATGCCCGAGTACGCGGGTTCGAGCCCGGCCGAGGACGACGAGGATTTTTTCAGGGGGAAAATCCTGAGATCACGCACTTCCTTCGGAAGGGAAGTAAAGCCGTTGGTCCCGTGTAATCGTTTGCGAGGCAAAATTTGCGGCCCCCTATAACGCCGTCCTGAAATGACCATGGCAGTTGAAAAGGACGTTAATATCAAACAAACCAAACCAACCATCGTCCTTCCTTCATTTATCCTGACGAATTAAAAGATACGTTTGCAGCATACCCACGACAGATGGCGAGATTGTCCATATGTTAAAGTACATTATTCATAGGCTCGCGTAGCGGTTGAAATATACATACATGATTATTAAAACCTTTGTGGAAAAGCGGTTGGTCTTTGTGTCGCCTTTCATACATTATTCACATTTATCCTGGTGCTTGAGGATAACAGATAATTACGAAAGGTTGACAAGCGGATGCACCACAAATACACCGACCACGAGCACAGCGATTGGAAGTGTGTTCTTTTCTTCCCCTAAAGGGAAGCAAAAAAGAACTTCGTATGGATATTATTAAAAGAACATTGACGAAAAATGGATATTTTAAAAGAGTCATGCTCAATAACCATTCTGGAAGAACGCCAAAGTCATCCATGTTAAAAATATAGTGCTTACTGTAAAGTGGTCCCCTGACGGTAAAATTAACTATTCCTTCCTCCCACAGGGTCAAGCCATAACAGCAGATCGGTACTGTGCAGATATGCGGCAGATGCATGAAACGCTGTCTTGAAGAAACATTGTGCCATGTTACTTCAAGTTAACGCCAGGCTACATATTGTATTTCATTGATAATCATGCAAATCAAATCCATCAGTTGTGCTATGAAACTTTATCACATCCATGCAAATAGTAACAATAATGTCTATTGATGATAACGTAATAATAATAATAATAATAATAATAATAATAATAATAATAATAATACTTGTTGGAAAGTGCAAGGGAATTTAGCAAGGACCGCAGTTTGTCATTGACAAATGTGCTACCATTGCCGTTAAGGCAGGTACAATTGTTCAAAAATGATGGAATCGAAATGGATAATAAAGAATTCGTAAAGGCAGTGACACCTGAAGAAAGATACTAATACTTAGGAATTTTGGAAGCTTTTGACATATAGCACAATCAAGTCAAAGAGGAGGCTACTTCGGCCACACACGGCCTCGTATATAGCGTGCGTGCAAAATCCAAACGTCATAAGGGCAATTAACACATGGGCAGTACCCGTTACACGGTATTCAGAATAGCCCGGTTGGAAATTTACAACCTCTACCAAACGACTAGTAAACTAATGACAATACATAAGGTCTTACAACCAAAATGTGGTGCTAACCGATTATATTTACCAAGAGCTGATGGTGGCAGACGACACATACAAGGGAAACAAATTGTGGAGGAAGAAACGAAGTTTGAATGTTTACATTAGGAAAAGTTAAGAGCCATTGCCACAATAAGTTAACCAGGGCAAACTCTTGAAGACAACAAAGCTGAAAGGTGAATACACGAAGGAAAAGAATGAAAAACCGCAAAAGCAAGCCAATATAGATGGAAAAGCCGATCAAAAATTTAAGTTACATTTTACTTTGTTTTCCATTTTTATAGTACTACTAGCTGAAGTATCCGGCGTTGCTCGGATTATTCGTAGTTATTAATATTTGCAGTAATTTTTTCCTGGTTTCCAAAGAATAGTTGTGCAAAATTTCGTATGTCTATCTACCGGGTGATTCAGTCGATTTCTGACCATTTCATTCGAATGACGTGCATTAGGGATAAACAATTGAAAGAATATGAGCGCCATATCGAATTTCTAAATAGTTGTATTGTTGCAACGACGCTGCATGAAAATCGTATTGTTAAAAAATGGCGCCCGCTTTATCAACAGAGCAGAAATGCAAGGTTGTCGAATAGTATTTCGAGACAAAATCACCTGTAACCGTGCAAAGAAAGTTCCAGAAGGAATATAAGTGTCGAGACGCACCAGGCAGGCAAGCAATCATGGATTTTCGTGCAATTTCGTGCCACTGGATGTGTTAAAGGTAAGAAAAAAGGCGAGAGCAAAGCTCGTGTTCGAACGGCCGAAGTTGTCGAAAACGTTCGCACAAGGTTGGTCGATTCCCCTACCAAAAAATCTGTTCGCCGCCTATCCATTGAAGAAGGGCTGTCGTATACCACGACGTGGCGAATTTTGAGAAAGGATTTACACCTGTTTCCGTATAAGATCCATGTTTATCAGGAGTTAACAGACACTGGAAGACAGAAGCGACAACAATTTGCGATGGAGTTTGGAGTAGAAATGGAAGCCAATCAGGACATTGTGGGCAACCTGTGTGTGTCAGATGAGGCCTTCTTCCATCTGTCAGGTGACATTAATAAACACAACGTTCGTTTTTGGGGTTCCCAGCACCCTCATGAGATCCATAAGTCACCTCTTCATCCACGAAAGGTTATGGCTTGGTGCGCGATTTCCAAAAGAGGTATCATTGGTCCGTTCTTTTTTGAAGGTACCGTAACGTCACAGGCTTACCTTAACATGTTCGAAACCGTCTTCATCCCCGAACTGCGAAGGAGGCGTATACCGCTTCGACATCAATGGTTTCAACAGGATGGGGCTAGGCCTCACACGACTAATGAAGTGCTAGACTTTCTCAATCAGAAATTCGGAAATCGTGTCATTTCAAACAGGTTTCCAGATCGATTCGGGGGTGGCTTTCTTTGGCCCCCTACGAGTCCTGACCTAAACCCATGTGATTTTTATCTCTGGAGGTTCCTTAAAGACAGTGTGTTCACTACAGCACCAAGAACTCTAGACCAGCTGCGACAAAGCATCGTCGACTGCTGCACCCTTGTGAGTGCAGAAATCCTGGATAGAGTTATGAACAACTTCATCATTCGACTGCGAGCAGTTCAAAATGTTCTTGGTGGCCACATTGAGCATATCATCAAGACTTTTCCACGGGAATAAAAACTCCGAACTGCCTAAAATATCGTACTGAAATGCTAAGTTTGTAAATATTAATGGATCAATAAATCATAGTACTGAAATGGTCAGAAATTGACTGAATCACCCTGTAAGACAAACTGTGGAGATTTGCATAAAGTACAAATACACATACATACATACGCTCACTTTTATAGATAAGATTAAAAATTATTCGGTATTATAACAAACTTGATGATCATTTTCTAGTACTGTATAAAAACTAAATATTTATTGAAATAAGACTAGGTTTAAAATCAGTACAAATTTAATAATATGTGATCGGGAACTTGGGAGCTATTTAAATTAGGAACTTGAATTCTTGAGGGAGTTAAAGGCATCAAAATTTGTTCGAATTTGGCCAAGCAGTTTTCAAGATATGTGCTGAATGGTGCGTAGTGATACATGCAATTTACCAAGTGATAACAAAACGTTCTCTTGCCTTGCCTATAGAACTTTGGCTTCCAAGAATTATCAATAATGAGATTGTAATCATTATTGCAAACGATTAGATAGGACATTCTCTCTTGAGGAGACAAGTAAGATACACGTATCTCTTAAGCTACATTGAAGAAAGAAACTGAGGGATTCATTTTTGGCAGCAGAAGAACAAGCTCTATCAACGATTGTATGAAAGCAAAATTTCAGCATATAACCGATGACTGCAATGAGAAGGATGAAACAGTTGATCCCTTAATCAGCGGATGCAGAAAAATCTCAGAGACTGATTATTCGCAACGTTATAACAGTTGCAAAAATTATCCATTGGGAACTGCCGAAGTTTGGATTCGAATATAGTAAAAATCATTGGGAACATTCAAGTCAAGAAAGTTATGGAAAATGAAGAGTTTAAGATCCCGTGGAACTGCAGAATCCAACCAGATAGACATCTGGCCCACAGCACGCCTGACCTAATTGTTGTTGAAAAAAAAGGAAATTCTGACTTTAAAAAAAGTTGCAGCAATTAAAAACAGGCAACGGAAGAACACCCGAAGTATAGGAACTTACAAAAAAAAAAAAAAAAAAAAAAGTTGAACGCAAGTAGAAAAAGAATACGTTAGTCATTCCAATTGTTGTAGGAGTTCTTGGAGCAAAACCAAAAGGGCAACCTAGATACCTTAATAGTCCTTAGGTCCTTGGTTAAGATTTGAATTTATTAAGCCTTTTACCAATTTTATGACTGTCAATCTAATAGGAGATTCGTCGCAATAATAACAAGGTGTGAAAGTATAAAACTTATTTTATAAAATGTAGTGTTCTATTAACTGTATTAAAAAGAAAGTATAAAATACCTATTAGGTTATTATTAATGAATAAAAACTTCTTTCAACTCGAAAGTGGATATATTAAATGCGTCACTGTACTAGTGTTTGAATTCAATACAAATTTTGTAATTTCTCTTTTAACCTGATTTGTTCAATCTAAAGCGTGTAATATTCCTAATATAAGCCTATCAGTAATAAAATTACAAATTATTTGGATATATGAAATATTAATCTTATAGTTTAGTAAGAAAATAAAATTTTAAAAGGTATCAATAATGTTATTTTTTACGTCGAAGATTACGAAGATGATTAATTTTTGTTTTAGCAAAAGCGTATAAATAAATATATCATAATTAAGATTATTATTTTTACAGGAGTACTTATTTCATGACAAAGATTCATAAAAAGAGGAGGCATGCTGTATATTAAAGATTAAGAATTATAATTTGAACAGAATCAAATATAGTAATTTAAAAACAAGGGGGCTCATAATATTTCAGAAAATTCTTGATATAAATTTCCGCCTAATGGGAAAAACCCACGAAAAAAATAAATGAAACTAGTTCTAACTGAATTTTATTATCTAAATTAATTCAAGTTGAATGATAATATTTTCTAATAAGGAACAACTATCGTGCACTCCAAATGAGGATTCTTCGAACCTCAACAAACAACCCAACCTATCTGTGTTGGCTTAAGTTCATTTAATCTTTCCAGTTCGATCAGGTTTCAGCCGCTTGTTATTGTTTTCCTATTACTACTCCTAGGGCGTTTTTTTTGTTGTTTTTTTTTCCTAATGTAAATTTTGTGTTGAATATGCGTCAATATTTGCTAATGAAGAGGGAAAAAAACTCCGCAGGTGGTAGCTTCAGATTTTTCGAGGAAACTTCAAGGAGTGTTTGTTCTTTGTTATTTATCGTTGTCTGCTTATAATAACTTATCTAACGGTCGTTCACTATTTTCATGCCATTATCATCATCATCACTATTTATTCGTAGCATGCTATTCCCTTTCACTTTTCAAAAGTAAGAGTCGAATAAATCTAATGTTCAAAGGTGGCTTTATTTGTAGTATTTAATTAACAGACTTCAAATGCCAAGCAGTGTTTTTCGCCGTCTGTTAGTTAATGTTTGAATCAAGTAAATCAGTTTTAAAAACGCCTCTCATTGTTAGAATGTCTTCATGTGAAGTCCAAGTCTCAAGAAGGGCAGTGCAGTATTTAGAATCATCAGTATTTACACATAGGGAAATCTAGACAAATTAAGGTTTGAGTAGCCTGCCTCTACAAAGTTCGCTTCTCTTCTCTCAATTCACACGTGTCAAAATGTTAAAATTAAAGCCCTCAACTAATTCATTAACAGAAAATTATACACCACAGTCATTAGGACCACCTGACGTCATACTCCCATTCTTATGTAACACAAAAAGTTTTGTCTTCATGAGATAAATTATCGTATGAATTATTTATTATAAGAAAAAAAGGAAGACTGTAAAATGACTTGCGGTTCCTTAAAAGTATTAACTGAAAGTACAATTTTTTTATAAAGTTAATTTTTAATAATGAATGCTAATTTACAGTCTTTTTAAGTTTATTTTATAATGCCTTGCTTTTTGGTATTTGTGGTCAGAGAGACAGATCTGGAAATTTACTATCTTAAATAAGGTAATGGGTTTGAATTTAAAAAAAAGCATTACATAAGATAAACTTAAACAATGAAGATGTTAATAGCAGCATTTGGAATTAATGAATCTCTAGAAATTAGTTTTGTTTCGGTACATATGTTTTTAATAAATTTATTATTATTACAAAAATAAATTAAGCATAACAGTGTCTATCAGTATGTGAGTATTTTATCGCAATTCGCTGAATCCTAAGATAATTTTAAAGATATAGTTTTCAGAACAAAAAAATATATAAGTTCTCTTTCGAATTTGACAGTATTTATACAGATTTATCACTGAAGAAGGTGAATGATATTAGACATTTATATAGATAAGTTAATACTAATATTTTAGTTATTTCGTTCATGTAGAATGACAAATTTCTTTCAAAGAGAAATATGATATATGCATCATATTTACATAGAGAATATTAAAAAATGGAATCGGACAATTATGATTTACTGGGAAACCAAACAAATTTTTGTCACAAGAACTAAATTAAAATAATATAATGCCGTAATTTATAGTGACTTATATTATGCTTTTGGCTTGATAATATCTGTGCTACTCTGGCCCTTATCTCTACTGTGGGTGTTCAGTGCTTCCGTTACAAAAGGGAATTGAAAGACGGTCTTGGCGTGAATCAGTAATGCGTGGTACAAGATATACTGTCCAAATGCCATTGTTTTACAATTTAAAACAAACTAATTTGGTTGCCAACCGCTTTATATCTGAAGTGTAGATCTGTAACTTCAAGACTAGTTCAGGAGTGGAATGAAAATGGTAAAAATCAAACTATTGCATAATTGAATTCAGCATGAGAAATACATCAAAAACAGTCATAATGATGTTTTATTATATCTGACATCTGAACTTAACTAACTTAATGTCTCTGCAAATAATTTAACAACTTCTTGAAGTTATAACTTAAAAAGAGGTGAACCGCAGGGATTGCTTCCATTTAGCAAAATAAATAAAAAAAGGTCATTTAAACAAATGACAAATGACCGGACATGTTTGTTTGATGAGGTGTTTCACTATAAAACAAATGAAACAGAGGAAATTCGACTGTACTTTGGAAACAGAGGAAATGAACAGAATCAATTGGCAGTATATAATCAGTGCAATATCACAATGTGGTAACCTCACAAGAGAGACTAAATGTTCTAAATGTCCTCCGCCTGCGTCGACACATTACAGAAACGACGGACCATGGACTGTCGCATCCTTTCGAAGACCCCATGACGATTACAAATGGCTTAGCAGCGTCTACAATACGTTGATTTAGCATTTCTACATTTGCATTGGTCATTGCACAAAAGGCTTTGAGGTATCCCCACAGATAAAAGTTCAGCAGATTGCGATCGGACGCCCGTGCAGATCATAGAATTAGTTCACCCCCTACCTAACTATCGGTCGCTGTAGATATTAATGAGCGCGTTTGAAAACTTTTGCTGAAATGTTCGAAAACACCATCATGCATAAACCATACATATTCTTGCTCTAACATCCAGGGGCACTTTCTCAGTAATTCAATATATGAACAACACGGGTATTGTTTATTTATAATCTGGCTTTGCCTTTGAAGTGGAATAACCCATCAAGCGCTTCCGGTCAAATGTTTATATGGCCTCTTTTTTACTTGTTTTAGTATGGGGAACAGCCCCCGGAGTTTTAGATTCATCCTGTATAAGTGCCTCATTTTGATATTTTAAATACTACATTGATACCAGCCGCTTCATTGACGGCTAAAATTCAAATTTATAATTTTTGTCTAATTAAGGTAGCCTACTATATACATGTATATTAATATATATTTCGTACAGCGTACTCATTACAATGTTTAAACTTTCGAAAGTCGATAGCACTTTCGAGCTTTCCTTTTGTATTCCAACGGAATGTAATTAAGCCATTTTGAGATGTTAGTTGACAGGCAATAATAAATAAAAGTCTGGAAAAATCATTGTGCTGCGGTTGTAACCAAGATTTCTACGCAACTACGATGACCTTTTAGGTTTACTCTCACTTGCTCTTCGTGCTTTTCGGCATTTTAATCTACTCATTTCACCTCCCCCCCCCCCTCGCCATTCTTTCTCTGAATCATCTCTTCCTTTTCACTGCCTTCTCTGAAGTGTGTCAAAAAAAACCGGAGCGCCATAGAGACTAAGATGGGCTCCTGAAGCTATTTTAACGTGTTCTTATCTTCAATAAGATTATCTCTTATTTTGCTGCCTTGTTCTTTGTTGTTGTAACGTTACAATCAGAAAACATGGCTTTTATTATTAAAATATAGATAATGAATTTGATGAACGCATAGGGCGATATCAAGAATAACTTTCTTAACTGTGGGCCATATGATGACTCGTTTCTTCAAGTATTTCTTTCCTTAGCAATAATAGCGTAATATTATTGATATAAATAATATCGGTATATTCTTGGTAGGAAGAACTTGAGAAACAAATCGTGATATCCCTTTATCAATAATAATAAAATGGCATAGTTATAAATGAGTATTTTTATGTCAACAACATTGCACTTTATTAAGATTCTCATCTGAGGATTAATAAAGACATACTCTGTCCAGCGAAAGAAAAAGTGGGATGCCCAATTCATTTTACGATTTCAATTGTTAAGCATATAAGTAAAATTAAGAAGGTCCAAAAATAGGAAATATGAAATTTAATTAGAGAGTCTAGTTTTTCCTTCATCGAACAGAATAACGACGTATATAGAAGAACAGCTCAAGATGGCTCTTTGGGGTTTAAATCATACGCCCCACTTCAAACGTTAAAGTTTTCATCAGTATATACGGTAGAAAGTTTACAATATCTGCTAACTTCTCGGAATTAACCTCTTTATCTATTGTAACTGTTAGTCATCGTAAATGAATTAAGGGTTTATCAGATAAGATATATTTGTTGGCAGGAAATCAAATCTAGCGTATCAATTTCTCAAACCATACTAATAAAAAATAATCTAATCGAAACGTACCGGGTAGGCAAGAAATAACGTGAGGTGTTCAGAGCTCGCTAACGGGAATTCTATTAGGCCAAATGCAGTACATTTTGATGTATATACTTAGTGGAACATGCAGTTTCGATTTCTGCAAAAAAAAAAAAAAAGTACCAAAAGTCGCCATAGGGGGCGCTTATTTCAAGAAAACAATGAATACATTTGCATAAGCGCGTTCCGTGTTGAGCAATCATGACAATAAAAGGCAAGGCTGAGGATTTCCCATCATTCACGAACGAATGGCCTGACGATGACGCTTACTCTGCCTGACCGGGCGTTATTAGTCAAGTTGTTTTATCAGAAGAGCGACAATGCAAGTGCTGCCCTTCGTGAATTCCGGCGATTAAAAACGTTACGAAGAGGACCGATGAGCATAACTAACTTACGGAAAATGATTGAACGATTTGAATCTATCGGAACTCTAGGAGTGCAACCAGGCCGGGGACGCAAACGAATCAGGCAGCAGCACGTTGAAGAAGTTGCAACTGCTGTTGTGGAACAGGAGATGACTACTGTGCAGGGTACCAGCAGTGCACACGCAATAGCACGCCAAACAGATATCCCATATTCGACGGTGAGGAAAATACGGTATTGCATAAGATATTGACATTTTATCCCTATAAACTCACACCTATTCAACAATTGCTTCCTGGAGATGAACGTACCCTAACTGACTTTTCGTTGAGATTTTTAGCACGTATGGAAGTGGATGATGCATGGCCATGGCAAATTTTATGGAGTGATAAGGCACATTTTTATTTGAATGGTGATATCAATACCCACAACTGCTGTATTTGGGCTGCAACAAATCCACAAGTGTGTCTGCCAACTCCTATGCATTCACCGAAACTAACTGTATGGTGCGGCTTTACTGCTTCTTTCATCATCGGCCCGTACTTTTTTGAAGAAATCCGTCCCCGTGGACCGGTGACTTGTTCCGTCAATTCTGCCAGGTATGCCGATATGCTTGAGAATTTTGTGATACCACGATTGCAAGGAAAGGGTTGTCTGGATTCTACCATTTTTATGCAGGATGGTGCGCCACCGCACATCGGAAGTCAGGTGCAGCAGATCTTGCGAGAACGTTTTTCAGACAACAGAATAATTAGTCGTGCATTTCCCATGGTATGGCCACCCAGGTCGCCTCATCTCAACCCTTGTGATTTTTGGTTACGGGGATATTTGAAAAGCCTTGTGTATCAAGCACATGTTCCTGACCTCTCAACCTTAAAGGATCAAATAACGTTACATATCAGACTAATTAATGCAGATATGCTTCGAGCTGCCGTATAAAATGTCGTGTACCGCATGCAGCTATTGGAACAGCACACTGGTGGTCATATTAAAACACATTTGTAATTAAAAATAAAACATTGTTTATTGTTGTTACTAAAGTTGGTTTGTACGGTATTTGTTCATTTGACAATTAGATATTCATTGTTTTCTTGAACTAAGCGCCCCCTATGGCGACTTTTGGTACTATTTTTTTTTTTTTTTGCAGAAATCGAAACTGCATGTTTTATTAAGTATATACACCAAAATGTACTGCAGTTGGCCTAATAGAATTCCCGCTAGCAAGCTCTGAACATCTCACGTTATTTCTTGCCCACCCGGTATTTCGCTTTTCTGGGATGCATAGATACATAATGCTTCTTGTTTCGCCGATGGAAACTAATGATTTCATTACGGACTTGTTTACGTAACAAGGACATAATAATTATTCCTTCTCGTTGAGCAAAGACTTTATAATTAACAGCAATACGAAACCGCTAACTACAATCAAGATTCTCTAATAGAACAATTCGTTTAATGTCTTTCCACGAATTTAATAGTAATTAGTATTATCATTTTAATTACAAGATTAAACCATATTTAATTAAATGTGTAATATGAATGATAAAGCGGAGAGTTTCCTCGTCTAGACAAAAGAGCCGCAGAAAACTTGTTTATACCAATCCCAGCCTTGAATTGCTTTTTGTGAAATTTGGGAGCACTAAAGGAGATAGAAGGATGCATGAGTACATTTATGCCCACCAAACAACTCTAGAGGTGTATATACAGTATCGCTGCGTTTACATGCACACTTTCGATCCGGATCGAAAGACCAGTTTCAAGTCAATCCTGCAAAAAGTGGCATGTAAACAGGCTTCAACACCCCGATCCAGATCGAGTTCAATCCAGTCGAAAGAGGTGGTTTGAAACCAGGGAAGCATGCCTCAGGAAAGAGGTCAATCCAATAATGTGCATGTAAACACCCCGATCGGGATCGAGTTTAAATTTGCTGTTTGATTGAAAGAAAAAATATAGAAAATTTTAGCTAAAATAAGTTCTTGGTTGATTTATACCTCAACACAATAAATATATATAAGTAAATAAATGAATAAATTTTAAATACATTGCATGTTTAAATTTTTTTTTGTAAACTTTTTTTTTTTTATCTAAATGTCATTTTTCCTAATTAAAAATTTTCAAATTGTCTATCAAATTGGAGTTATATATATATATTTTTTTTTATCAAAATTTAATTTAATAATTTTTTATCAAATTATTATTATCAAATTAAATATTATATTTATATCAAAAATTTCAATTTAACAATTTCTATTTTATTAAATTATAATTTGATAATTATTTATAATTGTAATTTTATAATTTTTATTATTTAATACAATTAAAATAAACTATTAAATTGAAGTTTTTGATATTATTCTAAAAATTAATTTGATAAAATCTATTAAAATTATGTTTTGATAAGAATGTATAAAATTATATTTTGATAAAAATAAGTATAAAAAACTTAAACATGCAAATGCATTTTAAAAGTTATTAAGGATTATTATATTGAGGTAAATAAATCAAAAACTTGATATATAAATAACATTATAGTTAACATTATAAATAACCTCAACCTTATTATTTTTATATAGAAAATTTTAATTGAAAACAAACTTTAAAGAAAAAAAATCAATAATTACAAAATTTATTGATTGTCAATTATATTTCCAGACGATAATAATGAGAAAATTTTAAAAAATTGCATTTCAGCCGTATTTTAGAGGAAGCGTAATTCAAGTGATAAGGCCGACTGAGCCAACAATGGCGGATTCTGTAGCAGATGACAAAGTCTGGCGTACTTTCCTAATCTAGAGCTTTACCCACAGGGCATCTTATCGGACTCGATCCGGATCGAGTTAGATGCATGTAAACGCGAGGCAATTTTGGATTAACTCACGTCGATCCGGATCGAAACGTGCATGTAAACGTAGTGTCTATGACTCCTGTTCAGTTCACACACTTCAGTTAGAAAATGACATTTTTTATCACCTTCAACTCATCGCATTCATTTCGTGTCTAATCATTATGTCATTTAGTTGATTGTACATAATAAAATGTACCACAGATTCGATGTCATAATATGTTGCTGTGACAAAAATGCATTTCATTAGCCGTTTGCCGTTCCCACTCATGACTTTTCCCCTTGAAATTAGTTTAATCTATAGGAGACAATAAATAGTGTTCAACCCTCCGAAAAGATGGTAGCCCTTTCTGATGAAGAGAAGATCTTCATTGCGTCTTTGTCGGAATCAAAACGCAAATTTCCCCCGTAATATGCTATTTGATGATGATAAAGTCCCGTGCGAGGTCGAATTTATAGGAGACCCTCCCTAATGAAAATGTCCAGTTTGCGCCTCAGGTGAAATTAACTTCAAATTTTTTCTCCATAGCCTTTTGTTCTGCTTCTTTAAACATTTCGTTTCGGAATCGTTCCAAGCATTTTTTTAAGAATAGAAACTGGGTTTCGATTGTAAAGTTCTTGACATCGTTTGGTCACCTTCACTGTCGACTCTTGACTATTTTAAGGACTATTTTTAAACTTTTTCCCGCCTTTAAAACGTTTATCTTGCTGGTTTTATCGGTCTAATATTTTATCTTTTTACGCAAGGAAGGAAAAAAATTGTTCTAAAACAAACTCTAAAATAGAAACAACAAAAAAGTAAATAATAAATATTCGAGATAAACAAATACTTCAACTGCTATTTCCGAATCAGTGTTACTATTACTATAACGAATTCTTTGGCACATTTTAGCTAATAAATTATCTAGTTAAACATTTTAATTGAACAAGAATATTAAACAACACCCACAATTTAAAAAATAAAAATAAACATTCATAATTAATTATCCAATCTCATTCATCTCCATTCTGTCATTTTATTATATAATATGATATTCGTGATTAATGATATGACGAAAGCAAGTTTATCATTAAGTTGAAAGGTTTAAAATGGGATAGCAATTGTTCCGAGGTTCATCAATGAAACGCATTAATCCAAAATATTATAATTAACATATAGAAAATAAATTACCGGCCATTTCACACTTTTATTTTAAAAATCAATTTTCATGCCTTGTCAACAAACAGAAAACCAACTTTATTCTTAGTAGATAACGTTAATTAACATTTAAGTTAGCATATGGAGCCACTGATCATGTTTAATATGTTTAAAATGTTAAATGGGAAAGGGGTAATTTGTAGATTATTTTCTTAAATCCTTTAATTTGGTTGGCTGCTCTGGCTTGCCCATGCTGTTATCACTGTTAATTCCGTGCTTATGATAAGATTTGTTTAGTAGCTTCTCTTTCGTTATTTATCAAAAGGAATAAGAACTATCATTATAAGTTAACCGCCACTGCCGCAAATGTTCACTTAGTCATAACACGATAATTT
Organism: Rhysida immarginata; assembly: GCA_023313115.1. Lineage (NCBI taxonomy): Eukaryota > Metazoa > Arthropoda > Chilopoda > Scolopendromorpha > Scolopendridae > Rhysida > Rhysida immarginata. The sequence continues at coordinate 531,515 of JAHWFO010030762.1, read as the reverse complement.
ATTGAAGTGAGAAAGAATGGCTTAGGAAGAGGCCTCGATTTCTCCCCTTCGACTTCCATTCAATTGGTTTCGAGTGCAGGGTTTTCCCCTCCTTCGCACTTTCGAACTGTTTGTTTGTTCTCGGAAATCGTTACTCAGACCCAATCCATTAAGGGAATGACGAGAGCAAACATGGCGAGTATTTGTTTCTTTTGCTACAACCCGTCAACAAGTTGAAAACGGATCGGAGACGTTGAGCATGAGTTACTTGTAAACCTTATAAAGTAATAACTAGCTACTCTATTGAGGAGAGATGGTTTAATTTTTCTGGTGGGTTCGATTACATAATGGAACACGGGCTGCCCATAAATGACATCACGGTTAAGATGAATTTGTGATAGGCGAATTGTGGATTCACGCAAGGAAGGGAAAAAAATTGTTCTAAAACAAACTCTAATCTATAATTATTTTAAGGAATGCCCATAATTAGAAATTTTATAGCTAATTCTTGATAGATTCTACCGCCATAGGAATCTTCTCTCATATATTTGTCCATTATGAATAATCATTTCAGATCAATTATTTAAAAACAAAACAAAACAAGCAAAACTTTTGACAATTATCTCTCTAGTTGACATTTTATGACATCAGGAATCATCTTTTTAATTTCTTAACAATATTAGTGGAGATCTTATAGTACAACGTTTCAGCATTTATATCTGCCTTCACTAAGATATACAGAAAAATGGCACGCAGCTCTTTGTGTATCTGATAGTACCATACATGTTGATTGGTTAAGCTGAATACAGAATCGTGAATGGTTAAGATGGATGCATGATCGTAATTGGAAGATTGTTTTTACTTTCTATAATTTTACCTAGAGGTTAAGCGGCTCTTTTTGAACACTCAGATTCAAATCCCATTAAGGCGTGCTTATCTAAAGTGAAACTCTCATATTAAGAAGTCAGTTGAGCACTAACATTCTTTATCGAATTATTCTTCTAATAACTTCATAACAACCTTTTTGGTTATGCATAACATCTATATTATAAAAGGAATGTTTGATTATGAAATCACCTAAACATTGTATTTCGAGATCCAGGTATTATAATGCCCGAAACAGCTAGTTTATGTCTAATTTTTTAGTTCTTAAATATAATTAAACTTAGGGAACAACATATGATGCTAGCAACAAAATTTTCGTTTTTTAATTGCTACGCTTAAATTGATCAGATGTCTGTTCAGTTATTCCTATTTGTGTCTTAATGTGTTTTTTCTTATCTTTTTTTATTCGGACAAGTCCTTGAGGAAAATCCACACGCGGCGTTATAGGAAAAAAAAGGAAAAAAAGCCCTTACACGCGGCGTTATAGGAGTAGAATACAAGTAGGTACTCACCGCTTTGCCTCCTCCCTCTCCGTGGATCGATATACCACACAGTGTTGTTAGCCCAAGAATATTTATTGACCATTAGAAGTGAATTTGGGGATTTTCTAAAGGCTAGTACACCATAATTACTCCGAATCGCTTGTCTGAGACTTCAAGATGATGTTTGTGCAGTAGATCAGCAATACATTTCTTCTTTGTAATCATCTTAACGTCATTCGCTTTTAACAACCAAATATGTTATTCTATGATTAATGAATTTGGATTTCTACATTAATAAAATATTCTTAAAAGTATTATTATATTGTAATTTGCCAAAAAAAAAGGGTTAATATTTAAATTCATTCAGTTTTAACGTTGTAGCTCAATTGGTAAAAGTGGCCCCAGCGAAAGGCGTGGTTACTGATTCGAATCTAGATCGCGCAATTTTTCCTTTCCTATTTTCCTTTGTCATTATGATGTGTTTGAAGAATATCTTCAACTCGTTATTTTCTCCTCTTTGACTTTAACGTTCTTGCTTACAAATTTATGAATTCGTGAAATTCATAATGTTACATACAAGTCCAAATACTTTCTGCCTTTATATTTATGGAATAACTTATTACAGTATTCCAAGCCTAATAACTATTATAACATATTAATTTCATTAAATTTTAATAATAACTAATTGAGACTTTACTGAAGCTGAATTTTTGAACCGCTTTTTCAAACAAATAAATTTATTCAGATGATTTGACCTCAGTTCATATTTTGACATTCCTTGCTAATTTGGCTATTGCCAAATTTCGCTAGTATTGGTTTATTTTTAAAATGCACTGTTCTGGCACTTTATTAGTTACACCCACCCAGTAGCGCGTTGTGCATCCTTTCATCTTTAAAACAGCCTGAATTTAGTGAGGCATGGATACAACAAAGTGCTGAAAACGTTCCTGAGATATCATGTACCCAGCAGCCATGAGCAATCACGTAGTTCTCGCGCATTTGACAGGGTTGTAGACGTATGAGAGTGAATATTCCATTTCAGCTCATCCCACAAAAATTCAGTCGGAGGGAGATTCAGCGACTGAGCAAGCCACTGCAGCAAAGAAAAGTCATCATGTTCTTGGAACCATTCCATGATTATGCGGTTTTGTGCATCAGCGAATTATCCTGCTGGAAGCGCCCCCCCCCCCCCCTCCCATCTTCTTGTGCATAGAGGATGCACTTGTCAACATTAGTGGATGCACTTGGTCTGCAACGATGCATATGTTCGGCATCCAGACGTGAATCCAGGGTTACATGGAACCAACGAGTGCAAGGTAAACATTCCGCACACCAATGACACAAACTTGGCCGGCTTGTCGATAGATATGATCGGTACATGGATTCATGTAGTTTGCGCCAAATTATATGCCTGCCCTCAACATGATGCACCAAGAACTTCGACTTATCAGACCAATATGTCCGATAATAACGTTGACCGATATGGTCCTCTGCTATTGTGCCCTATCCGCAAGAGCATGCTTTGATGGTACGTTGTGAGATGGCTGTCTGAGCAGTAAGGTTAAATTCGGACGTCAATTTGGCAACATGGCAAGGTCTACTCAACCTCTGCCAATCTCTCATCAACGAGTGGTTTTCTTCCACTGGAGTGCCGCGACTCGACGTTTTTTGTCCGGTGAACCATTCTCGATACACACTTGAGGAAAAATTCAGGAGAATTGCCATCTCTGAGACGCTTTGCTCATCACATCGTGTACCTATGATCATGCCACGTTCAAAGTCGGTTAGATGTTTAGCCTTTTCCGTTATTTCTATGATTTGAAGTCTAAACTGACGACGGAAAAGATGGTTAGCTGTATTTCTAACCAAAACGGGTCATGTGACGTGCAACGGAGTGGATCGATTACATTTGTGCGCAAAGGGAGGATGTACCTAATACATAGAAATATAATTGCAGTGTTAAGTCGAAATATAACTGCATTCTACAATTATAATCAGTTTTTATAAAAAATATATCTATATTTAAATTTAAAATAAAATTTTGTAAAATTTTTAATTTAATTAAAAAGTTTCGCCATATTCTACGAAGCGGTATATTATACAGATCTTAATATACAGGATGTTATAAGCGTTTTTGTTTTTGGATAATAGACGAAAAACGCTGTCGTATTATATATGTTTTTGATTGCCTCTATTTATTCTATTTTCCGATTCTCTGTATTTAGATTCACCTGCATAATTTTCTTCCCTGTTCATGCTTAAGAAACAGTTTTTTGTGGAAAAATGGTCGGTTTTTAATTTAAGAATATTAGCATACACCCACCCACTGTTATTTCTATTTTATTGAAAAACGCTGTTTTGACAGCGGGTGGTATTCGTGAAAAATATATTGAGATAAATGAAACTTAACTTTTGTTTTTTTATGAAATGTTCAAACAGGTTAGGCGTTCGATTGCCTGTCAAAAATCATGTCTGTTACCAAAAGGCGTTTGACCCTCGTAAACGTGAAGGCGCTCGCTGTTCATTCATCGACTTAACCTTTAAACTTATGTCACCATCCTTTTTCTGTGGAAAAAACATTTCCTGTTACATACGTGAAAGAAATTGATAAAACACAAAAGAATACAGTTTTAGGTTTCTTTAATCATCTAATCCTCTCTATGCTCAATGACTCGACAAAAATGAACTTCTTGAAAACAGATTGTAAAATTATACACAAATAGACAGAATTTAATATATGTTTCATCCGGATCCTATCTAGAAAATTATTGAAAATAAATCGAGTATCGCTCAATTACACTTGACATAGAAAAATTTTTATCTTGTGTCATTAAAATCAAATACTGAAAAAAGAACGGTCAATGGAAAAGTACAAAGTATTCAACAGCTTCTATCAAGTTGCTTATTCTGGAGTATATATAATTCATAAAACTTCTTTGAGAAATTACATTTGTTTGTCTAGCTGTGATCAACCTAAGCTTTACCGAAAATTTTTAAGAATTACAAGATTCAGAAAAAGTTTTAATTTCGCCGTGTATTATAATACGGCAACAATTTTTCTTCTTAATCTATATAGCTGTATGTTTAAGAGAAAACTTCATCGATGGTGAAACCTTTATCACGTTTAAGATATAGCGTATATAAAAACTTAATATACAGCATAGGGAATGAAATCACGCGTTAAACGGTTTAGGTGAAAATATGGAATTGAAGCTATCTATTGGAAGAAACAGCATTAAGATATTTATTCTAAAAATAAAATGTTGTGGATAATAATTTACAAATTATGTGCTTGGAAAAAATTCTGGAAATTTTCTCCTTAAAAAAGTCAGTTAAAAATGGTTCTAGGACAATTGACCTCGGACAACCGCCCCCCCAGACATCTACCCCCAGGACAATTGTACCCTGGACAATCACCCCCTTTGCATATTCTAGGACAATTGCCCCCCCCCCC
>JAHWFO010030762.1:507951-522063 GCA_023313115.1 Rhysida immarginata | reverse complement strand
ATGGTTCATGGCACGAACCAGTTACAAATATTATCTAAATCGGTTCATTGGCACGTGCACAAATGCTACCTCTATTTTCCCGCCTAGCAATTTTCAATGGGAAGATATATTGAGTAATATATCAAACAAATCGTAATGACGAGATAGATGCGTTTATTCATTATTGTTTTCGTCAGTCGATGAACATGGTACATGGCACAAATCAATCACAAATATTATCTAAATCTGTTCAATAGCACGTGCACAAATGGTACCTTTACGACCGCACCTAGCAATTTTCAATGGAGAGATATATTAAGTAATATATCAAACAAATCGTAATGACGAGGTAGAAGCGGATATAAATATAATTTTCGCCAATTAATAAATAAGGTTCCGGGAATGAACCATTTTGAAAATGGTTGAAATCGAAACAATGACACGTGCTCTAATAGTACCCTTATGACACCCTCAAAACTTTTCGGTGCTAAAATATGGCATGCAATATATAAAACAACTTGGAATGATGTGTCAAGAATGAATATAAAGTAAAATTAATGGTAGTCGAATTTTTTTTCAAGGAACCTGGTTTAGTGGAACCATTATGGCTCATTGGAACTTTCAATTCTAAAATATGACATGTAATATATTAAACGACTTGGAATGATGTGTCATGAATAATATAATGTAAAATTAATGATATTCGAAATTGGTTTCAAGGAACCTGATTTAGTTGAACCATTATGGTTCATTGGAACTTTCAATGCTAAAATATAGCATGTAATATATCGAACGACTTGGAACGAGGTGTCATGAAGGAATATAACGTAAAATTAATGATAGTCCAAATTGGTTTCAAGGAACCTGGTTTAGTGGAACCGTCATGGTTCATTGGAACTTTCAGTAATAAAATATGGCATGTTATAAATCAACCGACTTGGAATGATGTGTCATGAATGAATATAACGTAAAATTAACGATAGTCGAAATTGGTTTTAAGGAACTTGGTTTAGCGGAACCATTATGGTTCATTGGAACTTTCAATGCTAAAATATGGCATGTAATATATCAAACGACTAGGAATGATGTGTCATGAATGAATATAACGTAATATTAATGATAGTTGACATTATTTTAAAGGTACGTGGTTTTATGGTATCATTATTGTCCATTAGAAACCTCCAATGTTAACATAGGGCGGTTTAAGAACATAGTTCCGCGAATGGTTTAGTTTAACCTTTCGGTACTTGGTTATGTCATTCCTTAATGGTTTATTATGAACTGAACTATAAAAAATAGTGTCTTTCGATTGTGTTATCTTCAGTAAAAGTTTGCCACTCAAGAAATTTAAAAAGGACATAATCAAACAGAAGTCTGATGGAACAAGGTCTGGCAAATATGGTGGGTTAGGCAAACAATTTTACGCGACTTATCAAACTTGAGTGTGGTCGCACATTGTCCTAATGGAAGACCACTCCTTTCTGATTTTTTCAATTCTGACTACTTTTCTACTACTGCTGCGTTCAATTTGGCGATTTGTTGGCAGTAGACGACCGAATTGATAGTAACAATTTTTGATAAGAGCTCGAAAAACATCACACCCTTCCAATCCCACCAGATTGAGAGCATAAGGGTGAGAGCTGCAGTTGCCAGAACGGAACGAGCAAACCATTATTGATACTGGAGTTTCGTCAGCATACACTTTACGTAACTATTCACAAGCCTGCACAAAACGTGTTGACCCTCCATTTTCACCACGTAATTGAAAGAACAATTGTTAATCGATCTCCACATCTTTTACCTTGATGGATTCGTTATAGTACATTAAATTTACAACTATAACCATCCATAGGAGGAAAAACGCAATGACTTTTTGAAGAACCCAATAGCAATCGCATACTTTTTTGTAACGTACATTAATATTAACCGAATTCTTTAAATTTTGTGAAGAAGCAGCTTTCTGGCGATGTTAATAATTACTATTATTATTTAAAGTATGCAATTGCTATTGGGTTCTTCAAAAAGTCATTGCGTTTTTCCTCCTATAGATAGTTATGGTGTAACGAAATATTTTATTCGTCTTAGAATAATTACAGCTACAGGTTTTTAAGAAGCTAACATCATCTTTTTGCTAACTAATAAATTAAGGTGAAAATTTTTATTAATTTGGACAGTATTTAATTTTTAATTATTAATGAATTCAATCATACAGCAGTCGTTAATCCAGGTCCATCCAGGGTCCCAACTTGTCGGCCTCAGGCCAAACAGGCCCTGGATGGACGTATTGGATTACAAGTACTAATTTAAAAAAAAATTAAAAAATTAATTAATTCAGTACTCAAAATGACACGATTATTTATTTAAAAACCTTAATCAAATCACATGTAATGACTATACTGAGTATCAACAATAAATGAAATTTATCTATTCTCTTTATCTGGTAATCAGTTGAGAGGTTGTAAGAAAACCATAAAGCTTTCTTTAACAAAATTGTGTTTAAAACTTTTTTTGTTCTACGAATTCAAATGTCACGTCTTTCCCTAAATATCTACTAAAGAGAATATTTTCAACAGTGGCTGCTGCCAATTTGCAGAGAATTCCCTAAGAAACACGTAAATTGGCCGTTGACATCTACAAGAAGAATATCTCTTTTCCATTCTTATGCTCAGTTTAGCGTAACACTCTTCGTCATTGTTATTTACCAATGAATGGCCGATGATGGTTCCACTGAGAAATTTCCTTTGGTAGAATTCCAAACACTGCATCGAAGAAAGAGGAAGTTTATTTAGATCGAATGATTAATTTGAGAGTAATTTAGGAAATTTATCATACAGCATTTAATTTATAACATATACATTTCTTATAACTTTCTCATATTTATGTAGTATCCAAATATTTAAGATATTCATTTAGCATGATTCTGCAGTAAATTTTCGTTAAAATACTTTGCTTTATCTAAGTGTCCTTATTCTGCCTGTTTTACTTATTTTTTTATTTAACTTTTCACATTTTTTTGTTTTTTCGTTCTAGCTTGTTTGCAATTGTCCTCCATCAATTGCCTTTTTCCATATTTACTCATGCTTTATAAACATTAATGGTCAATGTTCTTTAATGATATAATATCATAGCGCGTGAATCTCTGAATACTACGAGTGAGAAAAATTGATATTTCCCCCCTCAAATGCTTCAAGGCTATTAACGGGAAGTTTAATATCGGCCTGATAATAAAAGTTTTAACAGACTGCTTAAAACCTTTTTTAAATATTACTCTATGTCCTTAAAGTTAACCTTGATACAGGTTGCAAAATTTGGAGCTTTAGGATTCTCAGCAATCCAACAGTTATGCTTCTCTCAGAATATGGTTTAGATGGGCTTTATTAACACAATATATTCGTAAAATATAGTCTCTATGATATATCTAAGTTTAAAAATTGCGATAAGCATGACTATTCTACATTGCAAAAGCGCTGATTATAATAATAAGAACCTAGATTAATTTAATTGTATTTGAATTACATTGGAAAATTGCTTATATCTGGACCTATAATTGATCTTATTTAGTTTATGCCAATAAAATAAAGCATTCATATCTAATTTTAATTCACGTTTTCTACGAGTATATGGGAAAAAATGCACAATAATGGAAATACGAAAAATGAAAGATTTATAATGTGAAACGGTTTCTTTTTAATTGTCTGGAAGAAATAGCCATAAAATTTTTACATTTTAAATGATTTCTGTTATGTTATTCTAGGCATTATTTTAGTTACATATTTTTGTTTTGAATGTCTGAATCTATGCACTATTTAAAAATATCGATTTAAACTAGCGCTACGGAAGTCTTTGAGATAAGAATTCAAGATTTCTAGATGGTAAACTAAAACTTCTATAGAAATCGTATATATAATGCAAATCTTTATAAAAGCATACAAAGAATTTGAGAAACTTGATAGGTCCTCAGATAAATAAACCAAATTAATTCCAGCTTAGTTTCTACACATTAACTTCTGCTTCAAGTGACTGATCACATCACCACATGAAGAGTCCAAATTATCATCTAGGTGAAATCTACTGATGAGTAAATTTCTTGCAATTTCTTTTATTTTTGAAAAATCTTAAAGGTCATCAAATCGATTGAGGATGTCCTTAGATCATTAGTGAAAGTGATGACGTCATCCTGTCACAAGCTTCATTAATTAAGATTTCATTTTCATCTCGATGTTTTCTTGTTTGCGATTTCTTTCATTTTAAAATGGAAAGTGAGGCAAAGGGTGGCATTGGGTGAGGTGCTCCCGATTGATTTTTGCCAGAACCAATTTGTGAAACGAGAGGATATCAAAGGCAACGGGTGATTGGGGAAGAGGAGGCGGGAAATTCGCTTTCATCGTTGAATTAGAATTAGTTAATGAAAAAGGAGCCGATTTTTACAAAGCCCTTGACCGACAGCTGCTAAGGAAATTGAAGAGTTAATCTGTAACATTAAGGAGACCAGCGTATATAACTGGTATGAGGAAATGAAAATTCGTGTCAACCCAATTCTTCAGATTTTTAATTTGAATATATTAAAGGTAATATGTCTTTAGAGTTTTTGATTTTCACACCACCATTTTTAACCTATATCACTAATTAGGTGATGTTAATCAGTTGGAATTAATTGGTACAATCAAGAGATTTTCCAGACTATACAGCGTACTTTCAACTACGTGTACGCCCCTTATTACTCAAATCGGGATGTTCATTTTACCATACATTTACTCGGATCGTTTATATATTTTCACCTAATTTACTGCATAGATTAGATTTATTGGGAAGTTATATCTATTTTTAATTTCAAAATTACCACTTTTGGGTAAATAATTTCTGATAATTTATAACTTTTAAGTAGGGATCTACATTTTAAAGAATAAAGGGAAACCGTTTATTTAAAGAAAGGAATGTTTATAAAAATTGCATGTTTATTGCAAAACTAGGTAACCAGTATACACTATATGTTTATAGCAAAGTAATAGCGTGGGAATTAGGTTCAAGTAATTTTACCTGTCACTTCGCACCACTCTTGTCATTAATAGACCACGCTTTGGATAAAATATTTCCGATCATGCAATGTTTGTTACATGGCAATTTTCACTTCTCTTAAGAAAATATAATTAATTTTACAAAGTATGAAAATTTTATTCTATCTATTCTATTATCTATCTATCTATCTATCTATCTATCTATCTATCTATCTATGTACTCTATTTAATTAATGTTTAAATAGTTTTTTTACGTTATATATTTAAAAAAAATGAAGTTGTTTTAATTTATTGAATTAACTGTTTGATTCGGGCTTAAATTTTAATCAAATAAATCTTAAAAAAGTTTGACATAATATGAGTGAAAAGCTTTCCTGTGTGCAATGCGGTATAGGGCTACTCGTATATTGTCAAATTAACGTATATAAGAGAATAGTGATAATTTTATTCACATTATTGACAGTACATTTGAAATTTGCATTAGATTCCTTTACACAAGACCTACATTATGAAGTGTGGATCTTACTAACTCACTGGCTTGGAGATACGGAAGTTAGTTTGGAACATGTGATATATGGATCTGTAAACCTGAACAGTTTTTCAAAATCCTACGTATATATTCAGGATATCAACCTACTTTCGTGAAATAATAAAAAGATCCACGGATTTATAAATTTAAAAAATTGCTTGAACTGTGTTAAACTGAAAAACCAATATGGGTTCTTCAATACGAATATATACTGAATAACGAATTGAAAAATATGTTCTTGATAACCCGACAAAATTAAATTGGCAACATTATGCATATACAAGTTCTACTTTCCCAACCAGACTCTTAAGAAATTAATAAAGGCAAAAATAAACCAGAAAAAAAAAGAAAATAAAGACCAGGCTGAAACCATTCTGGTAACAGCAACCCATAACGTATAATAACCAGCAATTGAAGACTTTAAAAAAACAAAAAAATAAATAAGACGATTACATTATGATAAAGATGATGTTTGCTTATCCTGGTGGAATGATTCCAGTAATTAAGTAGGTTTAAAATAAGACACAAAAGAAAAAATTTCGCAACCTGGAATCGAATCAACGGCCACAGGCTCCTTCTACCATTGCCTCGTTGCTCTTATCACTGAACTACCGCGGACTTTGCTAGAGCAATGCTGTCTAAAAGTCTTGTAGACTTAGACACACCTTAGCCGACCATGGCAGACCTGACACTGGATTGTAAGTCGGGAATTTTTTCTTATTTTAAACTATCAAATACTGATTAAATAGCATGATAAAAAGGAAACACTTCCATTTTGTCCTTGGTTCGGTGTCTAGGTCATGAAATTTTTGTTTTACCATTTTCACTTTAAACATGACCATAAAAGTTGAACATAAAAATAAACATAACATAACCACTGTATTAATTAAAAATTGCTGATCATCATATTTAAAGTCTTAAATCTAGCTAATAGCAATAAAGCAGTAATTCAAAGTTAAAAAATCATCAATCTTCAACTTAACTGCAGGGTGATTCTAAAGCCCTACAATTCCTATTTTCTGTCATACCAAGAAATGAGTTTAAAATTCTCATTGCAAAAACTTTATTTTATACCGAGGACAGATTCTTGTGACACAGTTCAACATGGAGTTTAATGTACAACAGAAAGTGTTCATTGTGGAGTGCTATTTGAAAACTGATTCCTTCAAAAATGATCCTCAGTTTCAGCATTTACTTTAAATCACGACACAATGGATACAAGCAATGAAATACATCCAGCGGCAATTTTGTATTGATATCTTTTTCTGTTCGACAGATATAGATTGGCGAGGAAGTGAGCCGGGTGGGTTTCGCAAATCAAGCCTTTGTATAAATTCCTTTAAACAGTATATTCAAAAGAGATAATCCAAGTTGAGAAAGCTGTATTTTCTGCATTTAAAAGTGATCGACTCGTATTGCGCAATGCAAACACAAATGCAGTTAGTTTTTTATACGCTAAGCTTAATCTCTGCAGCTCTAGAAATAAAAATATGTTGACGATACAGATTGAGGAAATGACTTCGTCGAATCGACCGAGTGAAGAAGAGATTCGGCATGAAATGAATGTGAGAAATTGTATATGAAAATGACTATGACGAGTGGAATGAATAGCAAAAAATGAATCTAGACCGAAATTAATTTGATGATTTGAAAGAGATCAAATGAATGTGACGAATATGACAAATAGAATAGGAACCTCATCCAGCATAGTAGAACATTATTCCTATTGTGTATATGTCTTATTGAAATTGAATATTCAGTGTTAACTAACATTTGGTTACTTGGAAAACTCTCTAGAAGAAATAGATTATATCACAGAGTAAGTCATTTGATTATTTAATAACTTTTATGCACTTTCGCTCGTCTCACAAGGGTATGGTCAATCTCCTTTCCAGACAATAAGGCCATTCTTAGGCCACAGGAAACCAATTTAAAAAAAAACTCAATCTGTTTTTGGATGAATGCTAAGAAATACTCTAAAAAATTTCTCAACCTAAATAAACTCACTAGTTTGTGGTAGGATTTTATAAACAGCTTTAGGCCCGAATTTTTCTAAAATATCTTTTATATTTCTCTATTTTTTTCTATTTTTATTTTTTATTTGCTTTTATTCAGTTAATACAGTTAATACAATAAAATGTAACCACTGAGCCTAAGCTTGTAGGGTTTACACTAAAACTAAAGCTAAAAACTAAATCTAAAAGAAGGAGTAAAAAATAGTATAAAATTATGAAGGAAAAGGAAAAAAAGAATCAAAATCATTTTTTGAAAAAACCCATTTTTTTATAACTCTCCGCCAATTTCCTTTAAGGGAAATATTTTTAATATATAAAGGAGCAGAATTATAAATTCTTTTAGAAGTAAAATAATATTGATGAAGAGAATTTGTATGTACAACAGCTGGAATCGAAATCACATTAGTCGCAACATATCTAGTTTTATAATGGCTAGTTAAGCTTAAAGGAATATTTTTCTCCATAATTACCTTTATCATTTACTTTCAATACATAAATTTGTTGAAGGTTCATAAAATCAACTGAATAATTATGACCAAATAAAATCTTAAGTATCATTTTATGATAATTCTGTAATTTTAAAATATGAGACTTATACGTCCCACCCCAGCTTACAATGTCATATTGTAAGAGTGAGTAAAAAATGCATAATATGCTATGTTTTTGTAAATATTTTTCTCCTAAAATTTTTCTTTACTTATCTATATTTTTTCTTTTTTGTTTAAAAATCATTATCGTCCTTCGACGCTTTTTCATCACACCTTTTATAAGTTCAGTTTTTTGGGTTTCTAGAAACGCTTCCTCCTTTTCGAACCACAGCCCAGGTCTTTTTTTTTCACTTTGTTGGCTTTCGATCAATATTTTTATATAAGTGAATGAAGAATTTCTTTCACTTCTTTTTTCCAGTAAAATATCTTCCGAATCCAGTTGGAATTTAAAGGAATGCAAAGACGAAATGGTACTTGTCCTTAACGGTGGTTTTTGAAAAGCAGATCGACGCTTATTGGAGGACTTTTTTGCTATTCATGTAGAATGGAGAGAAAAGAGATTTCTTTTAATCTCGCCATCATTTAAAAGATTGGCGACAGAAATTGCAATGCAGTTCCTTCCATGCAGGAAAAAATTTTCTTTGAAAATAATAAAGAGAGTGGGCTGAGAAATTTTTCTTTTTCCCTTTACCGAGGGAAGTCAAAGGAGGTTAAAGGCAAAATGTCGCAGCTGTGGTTCGTGAAAAAGCGTCATTAGCGTCAGGAAGAACGTGGAAGTCACGTGATCAACTTTACCGAACCTATGTAGTCTGCTTGCTAGCTCTCCGACTCACGGATCGTTTTATTATGAAAATAATATTACCTAAGAAAAATTATAATTTGAATTTTTTCTGAAGAACTTTGAAGCAATACTTTTCTTTAAAAAAATGTTGCGTAAATGACTGGCACTAAAAACTTTTAACCAAATTTTCCTGTCTGACAAACTCTTCAACATAGCACTTCAGAGAGGTCGATGAACCAATCGAATCGAATCAATCTCATCTAAACGCCAAGCATTTTTTTTCTTCACCAAAGTTTATTATACTCTCGAGATGCGTGAATAAGAAATCACTTATATCTAAAAAGCTTTTGCAACTATTGTAGTTCGCTTATTTTGCCATTCGTGCACTGCAACATGGTTTGAAAATGTTGCTTGCCCATGAAATTTTATATGCATCAATGCGGTGCCCTCTCGCAGTTTCGAATATCTAAAGTTGTAAATGATCTAAAAGGAATGCATACCACGAGGGCAAATCAATAAGTCAGATCAACGAATTTTTTTCACCAATGTATTAGTCTAACAAGACGATATTAGGTCTGTAGGAGTAGCAGTTCATTACTTATTTGCTATATATCCACCACCGACGCCAATGCATTTTCTCCACCGATACCAATTTAGATATGCCAGCTGCATAAAACGTCGTCGGCGGCTTGTGTATCCACTGCTGCACAGCATGTTGCACTTCACGATCAGACGAGAAGTGCTGGCCAGCCAATGCCTTCATCATCGGGCCGAAGAGGTGATAATCCGAGGGCACCAGATATGGACTGTATGGCGGATGGTCCATGATTTCCCAGCCGTACCTAGTGATTTTTTCCTTGATCGCCATGGCGACGTGTGGCCTTGCGTTGTCGTGAAGGAGGCGGACGTGGTCGCTCCGTCGCTTATCACGCAGGGCAGAGCGTAGCTTGGTAAGCGTGGCAGTTTTAGATATTGCGTTGATTGTTCCACATGCTGTGCAGCAGTGGTTACACCAGCAGCCGAAGACGTTTATATCCAAATTAGTGTCACGGTGGGGAAAATGCACCGCCATCGGTTGTGGATATATAAACAAATAAGTAATGAACTTCTACTCTTGCACACCTAATGTCGGCTTGTTTGACCAATAAATTGATGTGAAAAAATTCATGGAACCGACTTATTGATTTGCCCTCGTACAAAATGTCATATTTGTAAAGCACATTTTTAGATGGATAAAGCTGTCTAGTTGTATGCTGTTTATACAATGTTTCTTTCAAGCCTTATTTTTATTAAAACTCAAAGGCCAAAAGTCATGAGAGAGTAGTATGTATGCTGTCCAATGCAGTCAACTAGACATGGCAACAAAGACTAATCCAAAAAAGCATATTAAGATTGCACCCATGTACACTTTATCTACTTGCATCTGTGTCGTTGTGATCATGTTTAGGCGATGAGAACTAACCGACTTCGAGCGGGTATAATAGGGGTGCATGACGCATGGCTCATGTCATTTTCGAGATTATTCAGGACATAACATTCCGCGATTCACGGTGTCCCATATGGAAAGGAAATATCTTCTGAAAGGCATTGTCACTTACCATGGATAACGCAGTGGCTGACCATGACTGTGACCCTCGGCATCTGGTTAAAATTATCCATTCTACCTGACAAGCCACAACACATGAAATAATTGCCACCAGTAATTCAATGTACGCGCTTCCAGAATCATATTCAGCAAGTCGGTGAGACGTGCTTTAACATCCATGAATTAAGTTAATATGAAGACCTACCAGAGCATCAGGACGAAATTGGACATAGAGCATCAATTTGGGCTCGTGAACATGTTACGCGGATACCTTGGAAGATTGTAAAATGGTTGTGTGGTCCGAAGAATCACGGTTCCAGTTATATCGGGCTGATGGAAGGGTACGAGTGTGCCGCTGACCCTATAAAGCTTAGGACCCAATTTGTCAACAAGCTACCATGCAGGCTTATTTCCATAGTTACAAGGAGAGGTCGCGAAGTGATACCCGCCGGTTTTGATGAAACTTGGTAGGGTTTTAGAGCAAGCCTCCCTGAATATAGTGATACCCCCTCTTACCCGTAGACGGCCAACCGATTTCGAGATATTTGAGGTTAAAGTTCATCAATTGCATACGTATAGTTGATTTAACGACGCCGTCGGTCCGGGTTCGATTCTCGTTGGAAATTTTTTTCTCTCACCAATTTAACGTCGTATTTTTAAATAGCAAATGTATCTTTTTGTAATTTTTAAATATAAATGTAACAAAATAATCTCGTTAAAAATAAAAATATTTTCGTTTTAAAGTATGGTCTTGAAAATCCTATAGATAGATAATTATTTATTAATGTTTATTTAATTATTTTTGTTAAAATTTACACGATTGTTGTTTATTAATATGATATACATAAACAATTAAAAACAGAATTAGCGGCGGGTTATTTACTTATAACGTCATCAGAATCGAAAACCTAAAGGACTCCATCTATTGACGCGTTATATGACAACTGTAACAATTAATTAATTAAAACTTTAATTTGGGTAGTTTATGGACAGGATTAATAATTTTAAATGCTATTTAAAAATATGACGTTAAATCGTAGAGAAAAAAATTTTTTCCAACGAGAATCGAACCCGGACCGCCGGCGTCGAATTAACTGCCTTATGCACTACGCTACGGAAGCTCTTGTTTATTTACATTAAATCAACTATACTTATGCAGTTGATGAACTTTAACCTCAAAATCTCAAAATCGGTTGGCCGTCTACGGGTAAAAGGGGGTATCACTATTTTCAGGGAGGCTTGCTCTACAACCCTATCAAGTTTCATCAAAATCGGCGGGTATGGTACACTTCGCGACCTCTCCTTGTTAGTTGGGATGGTTTTGCGTAGCATATGTTGAATCTGTTGGTCCTCTTAGACTCATCACTGAATGGTTCCCCCTACGTTGAAATACTTGGTGACCATTTGCACTCCTTCATGGACTTTGCGTACCCTCATAATGAACAAAAATTAAGCAAAAACTGTGGAATGGAACAATCAAAATGGGAGCGAACAAGGAGATTTGAAAATCCGGATACGTATTTCGGCTACCAAGTAACCATCTTCAGCGGTGAGAGACAAAATACAACTAAATCAAAACCTTAATGCTAGAGAATACACTACTGTTTATAAAAATCGCAACACCCTGATGGAATACCCAATCTGCATTAAATTTGGAGCATTTGCATATCATGGGTCAGAAAAGAAACCATTAGATTTTCAGGTCAATACAATGCGTTTTATTGTCACATTAGTATCGGGTGAAACCACCGTGGGATGCAATTATAGCCTCTAAACGTCGTGGCATTGAGTCAAACAAGCTCTGAATAAGGGCCTGGGGAATGTCCTGCCATGCTCTGTCTACACGGGTATACAATTCATCCACAGTTGCTGCTGCAGGAGTCTGACGAGCCAATCGATGAGCAACCCTGTCCCACACATATTCGATTGGGGACATGTCTGGTGAACGAGCAGGCCAGGGGAACAAGGGCGTCTGATGTGCTTGGAAAAAGGCGAGGACATTTCTGGCCACATGCGGTCGGGCATTGTCCTGTTGGAATACAGCGCCTGGAAAGTTCTGCAGAAAGGGGATGACTCGGGTTGCACAACTTCCCTGATGTACCGGTCACTGTTCAGATTGCCATGGATTCTGATCAGACGGGAACGGCCATGGTAACTGATTGCACCCCACACCATCACCCCTGGCGTTTGTCCTGAATGACGCTGCAGGATGCATTCTGGAAGGTCGCGCCCGCCACGATGTCTTCTGACTCGTATCCTGCCGTCATGGTGCTGCAAGTTAAACCTTGACTCATCCGAAAACACAACTTGTTGCCATTCAGCTTGCCACTGTTGGTGTTAATGGGCCCATTGCAACCTGAGGCGCCGGTGGTTTTGAGTCAGAGGAATCCGCAACAATGGTACTCGTGCCATCAATCCTCTGGAAATCAAACGGCGTCGTACAGTGCTAGCAGACATTTTCCTGCCTACTGTAGCACCCCACTGTTGTGCAACACTGTGGAAGTGGCTGTACGATCTGCTACACACATGCGATAGAGGTGTCTGTCATCTCGCGGTGTCGTCGTGCTGGGTCTTCCTGAGCCTGGTCTTCGGTGTGCCCTGTTCTCTTCGCTCCACTGCTTCCATGCACGTATAATTGTCGTTGCATTACGTCCTACACGAGCAGCAATGTCACGATACGACCATCCCGCTTCACGCAGACCAATTATGCGTCCTCTTTCAAAGTCTGTCAGCTGTTGATATGGTACCCTTCGTCGTCGTCGAGGCATGGTGTTCTTTCAAGCAATTACTCTGAAAATCTAATCATTTATACTCTGACCCATTGTATGCAAATATTGCAAATTGCATATGGATTAGACCATTCCATCAGGGTGTTGCGATTTTTATAAACAGTAGTGTATATAAGGTGGGGGGGGGGGGCAATTGAAAGGGATATCTCCCATTGGTTAAGTGGAACGGAAATAACGACTATTTTATTGGACAATTAAACAATGGGCCAATAAAATAAGAGATACCTTGTCAATAGAGGGGGAAAGAAAAAAAATTAAATTAAAAATAAATAAATTAATAAATAAATTTACAAAAACCAAAAAAAAGTGGATAAAAACAGTAATAATAATAATAATAATAATAATAATAATAATAATAATAATAATAATGTAACAACAGCGGGGAGAGAGCTGACAGCCAGAATCAGCTGAAAGAACGAGCCCCCGTGTTGTCCCCCTACGGGCAAAAGCCCAAAATGGGGTTAATGAGATACGTATCAACTAAAATAGGAAAACGCGCTTAATTAATAAAAGAAAATCATAAATCTAAAGTGAATTAAAAAACATAAATACGAAGAAGGACAAAACGAACAAAGACAATAATAGTAAAAAAATAACAGCAAAATACTAATAATATAATTTAAAACGAAGATTTTCAGTAGAATTTAGATTAAAATGATTGAAATATTTATTAAAATTAGCAATAAGCTTATATATCGGATCAATATCCGCAAGATTGGATCTCCAAATATGAGATTGTTTAATATAGAAACCTGTTCTTTTAGCCAAAAGGGCGGTAGGAGTAAAAACAGAATAAGAGTAAAAAACGTTTAAACGCCCAAGTAACAAATCCTGTAGTATATTATATAAATTCTTCCGTAAAATTACGCGTAAATCAAATTATTTATAATAATAATAATAATAATAATAATAATAATAATAATAATAATAA
>JAHWFO010030762.1:497484-507941 GCA_023313115.1 Rhysida immarginata | reverse complement strand
AATAATAATAATAATAATAATAATAATAATAATAATAATAATAATAAACAAAGTGAAAGAGATAAGGAGACAGAATCAATTCAATAAATCAAACAGAACAGAGTTTGAGATCGGTCCTTTGTCCATATTTAATAAGTTTTTAGAATCCCTTTTATAGATTTCTATACTCTCAAAGCGGTCTAATTGATTTCTTGAATTGACGGAGCTAAGTAACTTAAAATTATCGGAAGTAATACCATGACCTGTGTCCAAAATATGTTTGGCGATGCTCGATCTGTCCGACCTGCCATGTTTTATATGAGCTAAATGCTCTTTCCACCTTTTAATAATATTTCTGGAGCTCTGACCAACATAGTTCTTCTCACAAAAATCACATTGAAATAGATAGATTCCCGACTTTTCAGAGGTGGGATGGCATCTTTAGAATTTCCTAAGAATGCTTTCAAAGTATTCCCACTTTTGAATGCAATCTATTAATTGCAAGCGCTAAAAAATTTTTCAGGCCCTTAGTTAACTGCGGATCATAGGCAATATTGATAAATTTAGAACTTGTGGTCTCTGGAATTAACTTCGTGGAATCCTTTCTATTTAAAAGAAGCTTATGCCTACGGAGTAAGTTGTCGACAATTTTATCGGAAAAGCCATTCAACCTTGCTATAGATTTAATGGTACTGAATTCTCTTTGGTACCTTTGGTGGGTAAAGGAACATTAAGAAGGCGGTGGATCATAGCGTGGAAGGCAGCGAGTTTATGGCTAGGACAATGAATGGAATCGTTCATAATATAGCGATGATTGTTGGAGGGTTTTCGATAAATGTCGAACTCTAACCTATCATTAACCCTATAATACTTAAATCAAGAAAAGGAAGTCGCCCATCGCTCTCAACTTCATGTGTGAATTTGATTGTAGGAAACTTATTATTTAATTCGCTGAGAAAAGAGCTAATATCGCATTGATTTGTGTCAAAGACAGCGAAGATGTCATCCACGCATCTATACCAAATACGGGGGAAATAAGAGAGGGTTGTAGCTAATTGATTCTCGAATTCACTCATGAAGAGATTAGCAATGAACGGACTAAGACTATTGCCCATAGCTGTTCCCGCGGTCAACTTATAAAATTTGTAATTGAATTGAAAGAAATTTTCATACATGTATACCTTAGTTAAACGTATATATTAATTGACTTTCTCAGGAACAACTTTGGAAGAAGATAGGAATTTTCTAAGATAACCAAGAGTGACGTCAACAGGAACGCTCGGAAAAAGGGAACAAACATCAAAGGAGACGGAGAAATTTATTTCGCCTGCGTTTAATTGAATATCTTGGATTTTCGAAATTAATTCGAAGCTGTTTTTCACTGAGAATCTATCGAATGTACGATTAAATGTTCCGAACTCATTAGTAAGAAACTTAGATAACTTGTAACTGGGAGAATTGATGTTGGAGACAATGGGTCTCATAGCCTTCCCTGCCTTCATAATGAAGGTGCTTTTCGGTAGGACAGTGCTCCATGTTCATCGAGCTCAAATTGTGCAGAATTGGTTTGAGAAGAATTCAGGAGTTTAACGAATATGTGGCCAGCACGCTTCCCAAACATGAACCATACTGAACATTTAAGGGACGGGTTAGAACGTCTTTACGTATCCAAGTTCCGTCATCTACAATTGCTAGAGATCTGTGGGTGACAATCCAGACGGCATGGTTCAACGTCTCATTGGAGTCTTCCAGCCTCTTATGGAGTCTAGGCCAATCCCAGTTGCTGCTCTTCGTCGGGTCACAGGAGTCCGACATGCTACAGAAAATCTATCCCATCACTTTTGGCATTTTAGTATATGAGGATAACACCAAATCAATGATTACTAAGAGCATACACCGAAATGCACCTGCCACATTTCTTGGCATGAACATGCTAAATTTCTCAGTATGTAAGTTACAACAAAATTGGACCAAATTTATATCGCGAGAAAACATAAAATCCGGTAACACTATGTATCAAGCACGCAGGCCTAAATATTTAGCCAAAAATTATTTTATGACCAGTCACAGAATTTTCTTAAACGAAAGAGTTATAGTGAATATTTTCTCCTGCGCCTTCAGACTATTGAAGATTGTTAATATATAAAACGTTGAGGGGAAAATGTGATTTTTAATTACAAGTTAGAATGAATCCTCAACAAGATTTAAAAGTTAAAAAAGTGAATAACAAAAAGACTGAGATTAAAAAATTAGTAAAGATAGTGCATCAAAAACGTTACTTAATGAGGAAAATGTAATGACGGGGCTATACAATTCTAGAAATTCTGCCTAGGTTTTTGATATTTAATACCGTAAATTGAAAAAGCAATATTAGAATTTTAAATGTATAATCTCTGCAATCTCAATCTGAAGCTTAATTTTGCTTTTATAAGATTTGGCAGACCCCATAGCCATAAACATCCTTTTAAATGATTTTAGAAGTTTCATTAACATTTTAAAGCTTTCTAGAATTTCTGTAATACGAGTATAATTTGTAATTTAAATAAAGTAACGGTTCCTTTTACACTTATGAAAAGAAACCTTTATTTACTCCCTGGATTATTAGAGGGTTGAGAAATCAAATCGAGAGTTTATAAATTAAGAGTTAATGAAGATAACAGCATTTGATATGAGATGGTAAACAGAAGATGTAGAGCAGGACTGATAATTTTGTTTTTGACGTTATGAAACGGAGAATTTTGTCCTCTCTATCTTGATGAAGTAGATGGAGGCCTTTCGGTACATAGCGGGAAAGAAAACACACAGGATTTCACTGGTTTCGCCTGTTATTCTTGGCTTTTTCAAGGATTATCAAAAGCCACGAATAAAAGGCGAATCCGGTCGGAATTCTCTGAATTTTGTTTTTACTCCCAAAATTTTTATTTATAAAAAATTAAAGCTGCATATAAATATATAAATATCACTTTATTTATACATTGTGATTCAGAAAGGTAGGTCAAGAATGAAATACCATGTACTATTTGTAGCGGGGAACAATATTTTTCCTATAACATGGGTCCGAATTTGAACGCTAACTGAGATATGAACAGAAATAAAAATGCCCCCACCAAGATCAACAACTTAATAACTCAGATTCTGTACCACTTAGGATAATGAATTTTAGAAGAATAATAGGGTACATAAAACTGTGTATACCGTTAAAATTTGATCGTATTTCAACAAGTAGTTTCCGAGTTACCATTCAAAATCGTAACAGTGCTCACATGCGAGTTACGATGTTGAGTGCGTAACTCGGAAACTACTCGTTGGAATTCGATCAAACTCTAATGGTATGCACAGTTTTATGTACCCTATTATTCACCAAAATTTCATTATCCTAGATCTTAAAGAACCTGTGTTATTAACTTGTTGATCTTGGTGGGGGCAATATTATTTCTGTTCATATCTCAGTTAGCGTTCAAATTCGGACCCATATTCATAGAAAAAAATATTGTTCCCCGCTACAAACTGTACATGGTATTTCATTCTTGACCTACCTTTCTGAATCACCCTGTATACAAACCTCTAAAATAACAATAGTTTATCCTTTACGTGCATATTCTTTTGCATCAAATTAGCTTTATGCTGCTTAGTACTACTATTCGTTCACAAGCAGGCGTTGAAAATGTATATCTTATATATAATATTCGTATTAATTCGTCTGATCTTGATGTAGTTTTTGTCCATGTGAAGTTCAATATATTTTCTCATTGACTGATTAAACATTCTACCTCAATAAGAGCGTCGAAAAGTGCTTTAATTTCAGTTGCACTACCCGCGCCATAATGGGACACCCCTTAGATATGGAAAGTTCGGATGATAACGCCAACTTGGAAAGCAACTTTATACGTATCACTGGCATTCGATGCTCCTTCAGAGGAATTCTGGTCATGAGAATACGGATTTGTGCGAAGTTTTACTAGACGAGTAGAAGTTCTGATAGCTCTAAAATGCAGCCCAACACCCTATCACATTTGTATAATTTCGTTAAATGTTTAGTTAATCAAGTGTCCCAGTAACTTTGGCAAACTAGTCTATTGCATCCAAGATTTTTTCTAACGGAAAAAAGTCGACTGCGTCGCTGAGAATCGCCAATGATGAGGTCGTATGTTTTAATATGGGAGAAGTAATTTGAATGGATCCACAACTGCAAACTCAATGAAAACACAGCAACTTAGCATTTCCTCTTTATAAATTCGTATGTAATATACATATACGATTAAATTTTGAATTTATAAATGGTTTTTAAAAGGCTTTCGTTCTTTGTGTGGAGACATTATATTTGAGGTTTATGGCGTCCTTGACAGTCAAAAATTCAGGCAGTCACGTATGACAGTCATTTTAAGAAAAATTTTCTTTCTTTAGAAATGATTAATCTAAAAGACAATCAGCATGTGAGAAATTTAATTGGTTTATATAGGGTGATTCAGAAAGTTAGGTCAAGAATGAAATACCATGTAGAGTTTGTAGCGGGGAGCAAAATTTTTCCTATAAACATGGGTCCGGAAATGCATCCTTACAGAGATAATGCAACTTGTACGAGGTAGGAATGATATTACAGTAGGTGTTCAAAATGCCGACCCTGAGCCTCGATGCAGGTGTTTAGTCTGCGGACGAGATTCTCGCGAAGTGTTTCATTGAAAGACAAGAAATCTGTGGGTGATAGAAAAACTAAGGTCAGATACGGATTTAGCATTAAAAAAAACGTATAAGAATCAGCTCTTAACGTTAAAGATGATTTTAACAAGTTATGTTTTGTTGCCTGTGTAATTAATGAAGGCATTTTGGTAGTCCATTCAAATCCTCATTTTTTTTTCATAAGCGTTTCTTATAGTTTTTTTCACTTTCTTTATCTTCCAATCAAGGTCCTTCCACCGTACATTGATTTCATCAGCACTAAACGAGTCAATATTAAGCCTTTTTTTAATCAGAAGATTAAAAATTTTTATAACATCTGACTTTTTTACTCATTTTTTTCAATTAAAAAGTTCGTTCTTGATTATAAATTTTTACAGCTTCTACCAGGATAGAAAAAAAACAAAACAAACTTCGTAAATACTGAACTTGAAAGTATAGTCGTTCATTTTTAAGCAGACGATGTTTTGAATAGCTTTATATATTTTCTTTAATCATGTCGAAATAGATATAATGGCTTGTTTGTGCAATGCATGATTAACATAATTAAGACAGTTTAGTGGTTTAATATAGAAAAGTTTAAACCATATTAAAGTTAAAATTATTTCAGCTTTCGAAACAATCGATCCTAAAATTGAATGAAGCCGTTATCATCAATTCTAGCAACAACATAAATGATTAGAGACCATCCAATTTAAAATCGCAAAGTTTTGCCAATTAAATAACAGAGTGATGCTGCTGAAAGAATAAATGAATATTCTGCAACAGCATATTCCGACAATTTAAAATAGATACGCCAATAAAATTGATATTATTTATTTATTTATTTATTTATTTATTTAATCTTGAGATATGTTACAGATTGGTTACAAGATTAAACACATTTTTATGAAATTTAAATAAATCTTCAGGTAGTATAAAGATTCTCATCAATTTCAGTTTCTCTTCAGTCACCTTGACCAACATCTAATATTCCTGCAGCAGAATAAGTTTGTTATGAAAAAATCATTAAAATTTAATATGTAAGAAATATTTATCGTTGCTAATTGAAAAGTTTTATTGGGAGCACAGTCCGTTAATCGTTCCAATTTAGGCGCATTTATGTCCATTAGTTTTGGAGATAGGTTCTCATCGAGTTCTTTTTGTACAGACGAAATGTTTACATCAAACTATGAAATGCTTGCCGCAATGCTGTATGGGTAAAAATAAATTGATGCTTTCTGTTCGTTGTAATAAAAAAAAACAAGTTCCTAGTCAAATTAATAAAAAGTTATAAAATTACAAAATGTTGTCATTCTTTTTATTTATTCAGTATAGATCTGCGATCGTTTTCAGAAGTGAAAAGCATAAAAACGTAATGCCGACTATGACATTTTTATAATGTTATAGCAAATTATTTGGAATAACAAACTTATGATGAAGAACTGGAAAAATATCAACGCACTGACGATGTCCTTATATTACTGCTATAAAAATCTGCTTTTGGAATAGAAAGTGAAGACAGATGAATTCCAAAAATCTTTCAGAATATGTACTGTTAGAGCTTCTATGTCTTGCCAAATGGGCTATTTTGACCTATTATATTGGGATTTAAATTATGTTGGATTAATTGCGGATTATGCTGAATTCTCCTCTGGCATAACAATCTGGAATTTATTATTAAGTCGTAAGCTTATGTTTCTAACTACAAAGTAAAAAGGGTTTATGATGGTGGAAAAGGAGGAGAAAATTTATAACATTAACAATTTTAGAAAAATTAATTTTAATAAAATAATAAATGTTTACAACATTTTTAATAAATAATAATAATAATGTAACAACATGAGGAGGAGTATCCCAACGGATAAACCGGAGGGAAACAACCCGGTGTTGTCCCCCAACAGGCCAAGGCCCAAAACGGGGTTAATGAAATTTCATAAAAAAAAAAAATAAATAAAAAATATAGTCAAAGATGTGAATAACCTTAATTAGCACTTGAACCAGATTAAAAAAATGAAACACGAAATCGATTGAGACAGAAGAAGGCAAAAGTCAAGTCACAAGAAAACAAAAAAGTAAGAAAAGAATTAGGGAGAACAAAAATAGGTTAAAAAATGTCAGGTTTAAGATTGGCTCGATTATAAGCATCGAGCAATTTAAACCTCACGTCTAAAAATTTAGCATTAGAATTGTAAAAAATCGAAAATGACAAACAATTTCGATGACGGATGGAACTGAGAGTACAACGAATATCAAAGTGAGTAATGACATTGGAAATATTGAGCGAACCATTAAATATTTTTTGTAAAAAATTTAAAAATGTTGATCAGCCATATTCTTCAAATCCTGAACTGGAACAAAAAAATTGGATGAAGATGATAGGAATTTAACAATTCTTTTCAATTTATTATTCAACAGAGTAGACAGATAAAAGCTTCGAGTATACCAAATTATTATCCCGTAATTAATTCAAGAAAGAACGAGATGATTGTATAACAGATAAAAGGTATATCCTTCAGTAAAAAAATTACGTAATCTATAAAAAAGACCAAACATTTTAGACGAATGGTTAATTAAAAACTGAATATGATTATTAAAAGAACCGGAGTCATCATATCTAATGCCAAGGTCCTTAAATGATTTGGTACATTTGAGGGGAGTATTATTAATAAAATAAGAATAGCTGATATGAAGATCTTTTTTTAGAAATAGACATATAGATGGTTTTATCTATATTAATTTGTAGATGATTCCGCTTAGGTTTCGAGGTTACATACTTGTGTTGTAAAACAATGCAATCAGCTAAAGACTTAATTTTATTTGATATTTTAATATCGTCACCGTACACCAAAAAATTAACTTTATTCGTGTCAACATAGAAGCCAATATCAATCAAATAAAGAATAAACAATAAAGGTCCCAGAGGACATCCCTGAGGAACGCCACTTGAGGTACTCATAACTTTGGAGACATTAATTATAAAAAATATTTAAAACATTACCCAGTATGAATTAATATAGACACATAATATGACAACCGTCTTTCAAAGAAAAATCTTAACTTCCATAAAATCTCATGTCCCTATTCATTATTATTGTATCTGCTTTTTCTTCTAAATAATTTAATAAAAATAGAAAACTCCAATAAATTAATAAAAATCTATATTGAATTTAGTGCAGCAATTTTTTTTTCTGGATTCTTCAAAAATCTTTATACTTTTCATCAAATTTTCAAACACACTGATTCATAAAAACTTTTAGATCCGGTTTAAAGCAATAAGCTCATTTGAAGCTTATTTACGCTTTAATAGTGAAATGTATTGCCCTGACAGTCAGCGATGATCCCTCGAAAACCGTCATAAATCCTGTATTTTATAAAGCGTCGTTCATATATACAGTATTACAGTTGCGGTGGGAGGTCAACGAAATGCTATTCACGTAGAAAGATAGAAAGAAAGATACAAGTACACAAATACACACACACACACACATACACTCACACTTGCCCACACACTCTTAAAACTAATCGATGTACAATGCGTCACCCACTGACCCGACTGCCAACATCTTGCGCAATATTAGGAGCTACCAAAATGCTCTTTCTCTTCATTGATCCATTCATGTTTATCCCTTTAAAGTCGCAGCCAGGCTAATAGACGGTCGAAAGGTCCACGTGACTGAAAAAGTGAAGCCCTCTCAGTTGCAAAGGTTGTGTATAAGTGGAGTCTCTGGATCCATTTAGACATTTGATATCCTTTGTGGTTCACTAGGAACGAAATAAACGACCGAAGGCAACACACACGGGTGCATTTAATACTCCTGTAGTTACTGGTGAAATATCTTCGGTCAGCAATCCCCAATATCGACTTTTATTAGCTGCGTCGACAGTCTCTAAGTATTTTTTCTTTCAAATTTTATAAATATATGAAGCGTACGCGTTTTAAAAGCCCAACAATAAACTATCACTAATTACGTGTACATACTTAATAGATAGTTTAATTGAAGAGAAGCTGGCTTCCTTTCTCAAATTTTTTGATAACTGTCTAATTATGTAACTTAGTCGTCAGTTCTGAAGGAGCCATGTGCCAAAATCTTCAGTGTTTAAATAATTATCACCGAGAAATTTTCACTCGGCACTCATCAGAGAGTGAAGAAAGAGAAAGACAGAGAGAAAGAGAACTAAAAAAACAGCGTTCCGATCCATTGCCAATTTTTTTCCCGCCAAATGTTGCTTGTAACAGCCGTTGGACAAAAACCGCCGAAGTGATTTATCAAAAGAGTTCTTCAAATACCATTGGCTGACATTTGATCAATAAGCCAACAAGAATTCGTAATAACAGTGCGTGAGCTTCGCTTTTAATTCCCTTTCGTGGTCAACCTGACCCTAAATCTAGGATTTCCTCGGCCATTATTAAAGGTTACATAGAAACTATTCAACGACAGTCAATTGAAAAATCACCTACGCATAACGCTTGCATATAAATAAGATGAGGTATGAACTCTATGTAATATAAAATACGCTTTTACAAATTTATAATTTGTAATTTAAATTTAAAATTTTCAAGTAATATGGAAATGGGCTAGATGGCTTCAGGTGTTTTTTCTTCTGAAAACGTCGTTTTGCTTAATAATTAAAATCTATATAAGAATAAGGCAGTTGTTAATAAAAACGACGAAAAATTACTTTTAAAATTTGAAAGACCCTCCAATTAATGTAACAGCAGGCATCAGATTTCTATAAAATTTCTTTTTAGATTATATTCCTTACAAAAACTTCAATATTTTCCCCGTCCATCTTCCACAAGTATTGTCCGCTTTAAGCATGTATTATTAGGAACTAAATAAATAATTTAATCTTAATCTTCAACAAAAATAATTTAGTAAATAAAATATAAATCAATAAATGACACATTCCTATCGTGTTGGTGACAAAATTTAAGCTTACAAAACTTAAGCCTAAAATGCTTAAAAAATATATATTAGTAATATGTTTATATATTCAGACCCATTTGTATATTATTCAGAATCATTTGTTCATTTTATCTCATCTTGATGAATTGATGCATTGTTTATATATTGATTGTCTTAAGTATATGCATTTCAACACAATTTTCAAATTTTATTCAACTCATATTTTAAATTTTATTGTATATTTTTTAATCAATTTTAGGCTTAAGTTTTGTAAGCTTAAATTTTGTCACCAACACGATAAGAATTTGTCATTCATTGATTTATATTTTTATTTATTAAATTATTTTTGTTGAAGATTGAATTATTTATTTAGTTATCCAGTATTTACTTCAACGTATAATTATTGTTCATGTATTATTAGCTCGACATCTGCAAAGATTAGGAAATTTTGTAGAAAACGAATATGATTCAATAGGTGGTCAGCCAACTATTCAAGATATCATGCCATCTATCTCGAATATCCGAGTGGAACTGTACAACCCCATCTACATGCGAAGATCTCCAAATAAGCTAAAACGTCTATACAATCAGTTCAAACCTAGTTTTAATTGGAAATACTGTACAGTTTCTATTTTGATTTATTCTGCAGAACGTTAAATCCCTATTGCAAAAAAAACTTAAAGCTTTATACTGATTGACAACGCTGCTGTGCGGTCTGTAGCGAAACTGCAGCGATTGGCCATCATTCCCGTCATCTATATCCATTAACTAAACGTGGTCGGATGGCAGAGTGAGTTTGACGGAAACGGCATGAAAGCATGGACCCCACATGCATGAGTACAATCCTTCGAGCTGGTGGGGGAAGTGTTATGGTTTGGGGCATTTTTCCTGGCATGATTTGGGCCCTTTAATTCG